>CM031239.1:518127631-518375131 GCA_018340775.1 Taxus wallichiana var. yunnanensis
TGATGATAATGATTATGAAGACAATAATGATGATGATGATGATGATGAATGAGGAAAATTAAAATAACGGTAAAAATATTGATGGGGATGAGAATGATGATGTTGATAATGATGATGGGATGAATGATAATGATGATGAAAATGATCAATGATGGTGGTGATGATAATGACAATGATAATGATCAATGATGGTGGTGATGATAATGACGATGATAATGATCGATGATGGTGGTGATAATAATGACGATGACAATGATCAACGATGGTGGTGATGATCAATGACAATGATGGTGGTGATGATGATGATGATGACAATGATTGGAAAGACAACTATGATGAAGATAATTTTGATGATGAGGATGGTGAAAATAATGTAAAAACATTGATAGGGATGAGAATGATGATGTTGATGATGAATATTTGATGAGAGATGATGATGATGAGTAATAATATATTATTATGATGATAATGATAATGATGATGACAATGATCAATGATGGTGGTGATGATAATGACGAAAAAATTGATCAACAATGGTGGTGATGATAATGACAACGACAATGATCAATGAGTGGTGATGATGATGATGATGACAATGATCGACGATGGTGGTGATGATTATGATGACAACAATGATCAACGATGGTGGTGATGATAATGACGAAGAAAATGATCAACAGTGGTGGTGAAAATAAGATGAAAATAATGTTTACAAAATTGATGGGGATGAGAATGATGATGTTGATGATGGCAATTTGATGGAGATAATGATGATGATGACTAATGTAGCCAAATTAAGAACAACCAGATAAAGCTATGCAGTAAAATGAAATCCAAAAGAAAATAGATCTCCTTCTTCGTTATCAAATAATGAATTACAATGTTTCCTAAATAGGAAAATAACTCCCAACTCGAGTTGCCAAGTAAACTCTAGCTAACTCTGACTAAATCTACTCTAGGTGGCGGAAATTACTATTTTTAGCAGTTTACTAGAACCTGCTATTCTTAGTAAGTTCGCATGCTTATTCCTACGGGCACATAAATTGCCACGCATCTTCTACATCCCTAAATTAGAGGAATTTCCAACTTTCTAACTCACAATGCAATTAATAGACTAAAATTAACTAATGCTCAAAAATAGGAAAAAACCAAACTATAACTTAAATCCTAATTTTTGGCCTCAAGATGGCAGATTTAGGGCCCAAAACGTGTCGAATACTTGCCCCAATTGGTAGGGTGGGTTTCTGGTACATTCGTCTCATCAAAACACGTGGTTTAAAAAAATGGACTCAAACGGACACCCGGAACTCAAGTTATGACCTTGTCAAGTTCCTGCTAATTCTGGCGCATCATTCTCCCTTGCTTGAAAAAACGCAGCTCCTGCAAGTTGTCTTCTTCAAACTGCTTCCATTTATCTACATCCAACTTCTGAATCTCCCACTCTATGACCCAAGTATTGTCCTCTTGTTCCAGTCCTTTCCAATGTACCAAATATTTGTTGTATTTCCCATGTTGCGTGTCCATTGTTTTCTTATCTAGAATCTGATCCACTTCTTCTTTCTTCTTCACCTAGGAACCTCGCTGCCACCAATCTACTAATTCATCAAACATCATCCCTTTTGCACCATCCCCATGAAAATAATACAAATCTGAAACATTAAACACTAGAGAAATATCAAAATTCCCTGGCAATTCTACCTCATAAGCATTATTGTTTATTTTTTTCACGATTTTGCAGGGTCCAATCTTCTTGTACTTCAGCTTGTTATAGGTTCCTCTTGGAAACCTTTCCTTCCATGAGATATACCATAACCAACTCACCAACTGTAAATACCTTTCTCCGTCTGTGCACATCTGCTATTTCCTTATACTTGTCATTACTATTTTGCAGCTTCTTCCGCACTTCTTCCTGCAATTGTTGTATATGTTCGGCAAATGCTTCTGCATCATCACTGACTCTGCCATCAACGGGTAGCTGTACCAAATCTAATACCCCATTTGGATTACTCCCATACACAATTGAAAATGGAGACTTTCCCGTGGATCTGTTTATGGAACTGTTATATGCAAACTCAGCTTGCGGTAATGCTAAGTCCCATTGTTTTAGCTTTTCCCCAACAATGCACCTTAACAGGTTTCCCAAACTCCTATTTACCACCTCTGTTTGCCCATCAGTCTGTGGATGATAAGCACTACTGAACTGTAGTTGAGTACCAAATTTCTTCCATAAAGTCCGCCAGAAGTGACTTAAGAACCTTGTGTCCCTATCTGAAGTAATGGTTTTTGGAACACCATGCAAACGAACAACTTCTCTGAAAAAAAAATCTGCTACGCCTATTGCATCGCTTGTTTTCTTGCAAGCAATAAAATGAACCATCTTAGAAAACCTATCAACAACCACAAAAATGGAATCATTACCTCGTTGTGTTTTTGGTAATCCCAAAACAAAGTCCATACTCAGATCTATCCATGACCCTTTAGGAACAGGCAACGGCATATACAACCCTGTATTCTGTGCATGGCCTTTCGAGACTTGGCAAATTCAACATCTCTCCACATATCTTACCACATCTCTTTTCAGCTTTGTCCAATAGTATTTGTCTGCTACCAAGGCTATCGTCTTATCCTTACCAAAATGCCCAGCCAACCCTCCGCTATGCAACTCTTTCACTATATTTTCTCTCATAGACCCAACTGGAATACATAGTTGGCGTCCCTTGAATAGGTAGCCATCCTGTAAAATATACTCATCCAGGACATCTCCTACATTGTCTGACAATGGACTAATTAGTCTTTCAACAATATCCTTGAAATCAGAATCAAAAGAATACAAACCCTTTATTGCTTCAAAACCCACCACCTCATTTTCCATAGTGGTAAACAAAGTCACACGCCTACTCAATGCATCTGCAACTTGATTCTGTTTTCCGATTTATGTTTTAGAGAAAAAGTATATCCCTACAAAAATGATACCCACTTTGCATGCCTACTATTCAACTTCTTTTGGGTATTCACATACTTCAGGGCTATGTGGTCTATAAATAACACAAACTCCTTAGGCACTAAGTAATGCCTCCAATGCCTTAATGCTTGTACAATTGCATAAAATTCCACATCATAAGTAGAGTAGTTATTTCTTACCTCATTTAGTTTCTCACTAAAGAAAGCTACTGGCTTTCCTCCTTGACTTAGAACAGCTCCAATACCCACATGTGAGGCGTCACAATCAACCTCGAACACTTTATCAAAATCTGGTAGTGCCAAAATGGGTGCCTCTGTCACCTTCTTCTTCAAGAATTGAAAACTATCCTCAGCTGCCTTTGTCCACAAAAACTCCCTTCCTTTTGTGCAATCTGTGATAGGTGCTAATACTGCTGAAATTTTTAATAAATTTTCTGTAAAATGTTCTAGACCATGAAAGCTCCTTACCTCGTTATACTCGTGGAGTAGGCCATTCAATAATTGCCTTTATCTTTTCTGAGTCCATCTGTACCCCACCTGCTGAAATAATAGAGCCCAAGAATACCAAGCTCTCTTGCATAAATGTGCACTTCTTCATATTTGCATAGAGTTTCTCTTTCCTTAACACTTCAAATACCAATCTTAGATGCCCCAAATGTTCTTCTTTAGTTTTACTAAAGATCAAGATATCATCAAAATAAACAACAACAAACTGACCATTATACTCCCGTGCATGCGGTGTTCATCAATCTCATAAAAGTAGGTGCATTGGATAACCCGAATGGCATCACCAACCACTCATATAATCCATTTCCTGTCTTGAATGTTGTTTTCCACTCATCTCCTTCTCTGATCCGAATCTGATGATAACCACTTTGAAGATCAATCTTGGTGAAATACTTAGATCCAGCAAGCACATCCATCATATCATCAAGGTGAGGTATTGGGAACCGATACTTGATTGTAATTTTATTGATCGCTCTGCTATCCGTGCACATTCTCCATGTTCCATCCTTCTTTGGTGTTAATAAAGCTGGTGTTGCACACGGACTCATGCTCTCCCTTATGACCCCCTTTCACATGAGCTCTGCCACTTGCCTATTCAACTCTGCATGCAATGTCGGGCTCATCCTATAAGCCGCTTGATTTGGGAGTGAAGACCCTGGAATCAAATCCATGTGGTGTTGAATATCTCTTTTGGGTGGTAATCCATCTGGTAGCTCATCAGGAATAACATCTGAAAATTCTTCTATTAATTCTGATGTTTCTATTGGTATTTGAGAACTTACAAGTTCATCCTTATTTGCAACTAGTGCATAACAGAAACCGGTTGCCTTTGCCTCCTTCACAAATTCCTTTGCAGAAAGCATATTTTCAGCCTTCCCCTCTTCTTTAAGAGGTATCAAAACTATTTTTGTGCCATCCTTCCAGAAAGTATAAGTATTTTTTCCCCCATCATGAATAACTTTTCTATCAAATTGCCATGGTCTTCCTAGCAGCATATGACATGCATCCATAGGAATAACATCACACCAAATCTCATCCTTATAACTGTTCCCAATAGAAAAGCTTATTAAACATCTCTTATCAATAGTAACTTCATTACCCTTCTTAAACCATGCAATACGATAAGGGTTAGGATTCTTCTCACAATGCAGACCCAATTTATCGACCATCTCATTTGAAACCATGTTCTCACAACTACCACCATCAATAATAACATTACATACCTTTCCTCCTGAAGTGCATCTTGTTCTGAAAATATTTGTACGTAGCCATGCATCCCCCTTGACCTCCTTTCTTGGAGCAATCATTGTCCTCTTGATCATCAGAGTTTCTCCAACAAGATTTACTCTTGGAGCATCTCCTTGCCTTTTGTCATGTGTATAAGTATGTGGGCATTCAAAAGCCCGATGCCCTTCTTCACCACATTTGTAACAAACAAATGGTCTTCGTGGAGCCTCCCATCCTCTATCGCCAGCATATCCTCTACCCCTAGAAAATCCTCTACCTCTTTGTTGATTCTGGAAATCTTGTCTCGTATCCTCTTGCTTTTCCAATCCACGAGATGATTCTCCCCTACCTTGGCTGAAACCAGCTCATCCCCGAAAGGAAGATGAGGCCCCCCTATTCATTCCAGGTGATCTCCTAAAACTTTGACGATTTTGTTTTTCCTCAGCCTTTAAGGCTAATTGATAGGCATCCTCCATGCTTTTAATCCTATGCATATTTATCTCATCTTGAATAGAAATTTTTAATCCATTAACATACCTCGCAGCCATTTTTCCTCGGTTTCTTCATGCTCTACACAAATGGAAAAATTGTAGAACTTATCTCGTGTATTCTTGCCTTTGTTTGTAAGTTTGGCTCGAGATTCTGAAACCTCTGTAAAGGGTTTGTGCATAATCCATAGGGAGAAATTTATCTTTTAGCTTCTTCTCCATCTTACTCCACATCCTAATTCTTTCTTTCCCCTTTCTTGACCACTCTTTTTGTAGGTGATCCCACCATAACATAGCATGACCTTTCAATTTCGTGCATGCAAATTTTACCTTCTTTTCTTCTGACATAGCCTTCCACTCAAAAAAATTTCCCATGCTATTCAACCAGTCTATCAGCTCCTCTGGTTTTAGACTACCACCATACTCTGAAACATCAACTCTTATCCCATCATTATTTCCTTCTAATGCTCGAAGCATCCTTTCTTCAAAAGCTAATGGTGGTGCTTGCATTTCCTCCTCTTCACAAACTTCTTCTTCATCTGTGTCATCTCCACCTTGATTTCCTCTTTGGGTTATCATTGCAGCAAGCGCAACAACTTGTCTCTGTAGATCTTGCATATTTCTATTCATCTGGGCAATACCACCTCCTCTTCCTCTTCCTCTTCCTGCCATTTTTAAACAAAATACTTCAAACCAGCTCTGATACCAGATAATGTAGCCAAATTAAGAACAACCAGATAAACTGCAATAAAATGAACTCCAAAAGAAAATAGATCTCCTTCTTCGTTATCAAATAATGAATTACAATGTTTCCTAAATAGGAAAATAACTCCCTCGAGTTGCAAGTAAACTCTAGCTAACTCGACTAAATCTACTCTAGGTGGCGGAAATTACTATTTTTAACAATTTACTAGAAACCTGCTTATTCTTAGTAAGTTTGCATGCTTATTCCTACGGGCACAAAAATTGCCACGCATCTTCTACATCCCTAAATTAGAGGAATTTCCAACTTTCTAACTCATAATGCAATTAATAGACTAAAATTAACTAATGCTCAAAAATAGGAAAAAACTAAACTATAACTTAAATCCTAATTTTTGGCCTCAAGATGGCGGATTTAGGGCCCAAAAACGTGTCAAAACTTGCACCCAACTGGTAGGGCGGGTTGCCGCTGCATTTGTCTCATCAAAACACGTGGTTTAAAAAAACGGACTCAAACGGACACTCGGAGCTCAAGTTATGACCTTGTCAAGTTCCTGCTAATTAAGCGCATCAATGACAATCATGATGATTGGGGGAGGATCATTTGAATTTGATTTTTTTACGTTTATTCATTTTAATTAATTTTTATGTTTTTAAATTTTTTATTAAATTTTGTTTTTATTAATTTTTAAATATATGAATTTTTTATTTTTTGTTTTTTATGAATTTTAATTATTTTCTCAAAATTTATTTATTTGTAACAATTTTTAATTTTAATTAATTCCTTATTTCTATTTTATTATTTTTTAATAAATTTAATAAATTTATTTTAATGAATTTTATTAGTAAATGTAATTTTTTTATTTTTATTATTTTCAATTACTTTTAATTTTAATTAATTCCTTATTTTTAATTTTATTTTTATTTATTTTTTAATTTTTTAATTTTAATTTTAATTTTTTATTTGATTTTTTTCATTTATTAATTTTAATTGTTAATAATTTAATTATTTTATTTTTTTGGGTGAATTTTTTAATTTTAATATTTTATTAATTTTTAATTTCTATTTATTTTATGTTTAGTTTTTGATAATTTTTATTCACCAATTTTTATCCACCAATTTTTAATTTTTAGTAATTTTTAAATATAAATTTTCATCAATTTTTAAATATAATTGAATTTTTATTATTAACAGGCCTATCGACCTTTTCATATCACCAAAGGTAATATTGCTAGTTAAGTTCGATAAGATAACATATTTAAATTGTTGACATTCAAATCTTATCCCTATACATTAAAGCATTATCCTCACCGCAATTCCCATCGCATTCCCCCCATGAGTTTGATCAATTTGAGAAAACTTAATTCGATGTTGTGAGAATAAAAATGGAGAAGGAAATTTCAGCAGAGTTGCATGTAAATGTGATTGAGCGAGTAATGGTGACGCCATGTCTAACATCGCCCACGACAATCCCGCACCTATCCCCCATCGACAACCTCATTAGAGGATTTGGTTCAAACATATTTTGTTATAAACTTCAAGAAAATAAATTGTATTGAACAATGCATTACAAAAGAATGTAAAGAATATTTATCTATATTTGAAATTGTAGGAGCGTTGGTTTGGGTGGGAGGACTAAGGCTTTTCACATTCCACATAGTGAGAATGTGAAGCTCCTCTCGATAATGGACATGAGGAGATCATTTAGTCCCCCTCTTCCAAACGGATACTATAGTAATGTCGTTGGTACGGCATATGCAATGGATACTGTCAAAGAACTCTTAAGCGGATCTCTTTTGTGTGCAAAAATGATTATAAAGAAATCAAATTTTCTCCTTAAATGAAAATTTCAAATCAAAAATCGCAATGAACCCATCTGAATTAGTTGGGAATATGAAGCATGAAAATGTATTTTTAGTTAGTGATTAGAGGACGTTGGGATACTATGAAGTGGAATTTGGGTGGGGAGATGTAGACAATGTAAGCCCTCTACAAGTTCTAGTGGAGCAAGATTTTCATTTCCATATTTATTCCATTTCCTTCAACCTACAAGACCATGCTTGATGGAATCAAGATAGTCATGTTTATACCCTCATCGAGAGTGAAACTATTTAACATTGAAATGGAAGCCATGGTAGAAAAATATGTGATGAAGTGTGTCTTTCAAAGTTATAAATTCATGTATGACAAAAAATAAAAATTTATGATTGTTGTGTTGAAGTAAAAATAAAAGTTTAGCTAGTTCTTGTTATGAGCCACTTATTTTCATCACATAAAATATGTGTTCTACTAATGATGACCTGGAATTTTTATATTCATATTGAATTAGGTTGTATTATTTTGTTTTAATAAAATTTACAACTTATGATCATTTGTATTTGCAATCACATAATGGAAGATTAAAAAAATTATCAAATACAATCATATATAAAATGTCATAATATTTATCTTGTAATATTTTCTAAATAAATATTTGACTATTAAAACATTGCATTTAACGTATTCTATTATATTGTAAAGAATAATATTGTATCAATATTATTAATTTTTATTATTGGCAAATAGTTTTGTAAAAGGGACCATACCCTTGTACAACACAACTCAAAATGTAGATTTAACCATATCAACATTACAAAAAGTGATCAAAATCAAGATATGACCAATAATCCCAATGGCATAAAACAACCTACTAGGAATAAAACTTGCAACTAACAATCAACGGTGAAAAACAGCTAATAAACAACAACTAAATAGCATAACAGCTGCCCAACACAAGCTACAAAATAGGCCAACAACCTAGATAACGATGAGAGATAAAAAAAAAGGACAAGATTCATTCCTTGTCTGAGATGATGGGGGATTTAGGTTTGGCGTATCCCTTATTTTTCCTATCTACCACTATCCATTCTTTGTTTCCTTCTTCCAATGAGATCAGAAGAACCACTTAAATCGATTTGATAGGAATGTGACCCTCATGAAGGGGTTGAATCAAATTTTATTACTGAATCGATGCCTTCAAAAGAAGAATTTGGGGTAACTTCTATGTATTGTTTGAATAAGCTTCTTATGACGGGTGAATCAACTTGTTTGGGGCGCTAGATTCCACAACCGGATCTGTCTGGGGATTGATTGTTAGATTCTCTGGTAGAGAATCTTACCACCATGCAGGTTTGGTAATTTTTTTAGAATGTTCACAATCTTATGTGATATGACTAGTTTTGAAACAACGTTGACATCTAAAACTAATTCCTTCATAGCCTAACCTCCTCACCTAGAGTCTTTCACCAATCTACATATTAATTTATGATGGTAAGTCTTGGGAGCTATCAACATATATAAGGATTCATGCATAAGTAGTGTTTTTTTGAATGGAGGTCTTCTCATCAACAACTACACATGATCCTAGAGTATCCCCTTTAGCAAGAAAATAAGATCTATTCCAAAGCTAGAGTGAGAGTCCAGAAAATGAACCCAAACCGGGTAGGTATCAAAAATTCTTTTAATGGATCAAAAGATGGATACTATGGCTTAGCCATGAGCCCGTGTTCACCCTAAACCTAGTTTTGGGTAATAATTAAATCCCTATCTTCAGGGGTTTCAAATACAATAATGAAATATGATCGCACAAGGATAAAGTTCAATCTTACCTTGTATATTTTCTCTACATATTTGAATAATCCAGTCATGGAGCTGAGAAAGTTTTGGCTAATATTTTTGAAACTTGCATATGAGACCTAGTGAGAAAATTTTCCTTCCTCCTTTAGCACCTTGTGAAGCAAATCCTCCTCTATTTTTAGCGTCGAGCTCTCCCGAGAGGGGTTTAAGAGCTTTTCAGAAGTCCTTGCATTAAAATCTGGGCTGTTTGGATACAACATCCACAAATGGAACAATCAAATTTGATCCATGCATGTGAGTAGCCTTAGGAATCACTTTGTATACCCAACAACCGCGGTGATTTCAGGATGAAGAAGCTATGGGGGAGCCCAAACACCCCTCTTAGTGCCCTTTCCTGCCCATGGCTCCTACCTCATGTGGTGTTATTGGCCAAAACACCAACCTCATGGTTGATTTGCTGTGGAGAGCCAACTCCACCTCTATTGATGTTTCCGCCAACAATTTTAGGGATTGATTTAGGGTTTATAGCCATAGCCATGAGAAACCTTGTATTTTGATAAATATTATTCTTTATTTATCAACATTATTGTTGTTTTCTATAAGTATTTTTATAATATGATTATCATATTGTGAGATTAATATACCATTAATTATGATTTAGTCTTTTTCAACATTGTTTTTTAATTAAAGAGGTTGTACTACCTTGTATGTGATGGTCAAGGAAATACCAAGGGATGAAATTGGAATCTAGTGGAATTGGAAATCCTCAATCCTTAACACCTAATACAAACAAAATAATACAACATTTTTAGAGACCATTTAATTGTAGAATATATCGTTTTTGTACAGTTCTAATATAATCCTTATATGGAAATATATAGATGTATGTGTGTGTGTATGTATGTGTGTATGTATGTATGTATATATGTATGTGTACATGAATACTCACACTCCCACTATGTTTATCACCTAGTGGGCGAGAACACTTCTATTTTGGTATGCTAGTACAATTTTATAATAATTGGAGAAACATGGATCTTGTGCATAGAAACACTACTAAACTTAGGCTAATTTATTCACATTGTTCACCACACAAAAATCATTTTGTGAAAAAATTGTGAATTATTAACATTACTTTGACAACTTCTATAAATAAAATGTAGATTTTCCACAATTAAATAAAAAACTAAATTTTAATATGTTAAAGATCAACATTCATGAAATTTCATTGTGGAAAATCACATTTTCTCATGTTTTAAAAATATTTCCACTACATAAAATTTATATTAAATATTGTGAAATATCACATCATTGAAATTTTATTTTGAATAAATCACAATTTCTCCTCATGTTTTGAAAAAAAAAAACTTTCAAGATAAAATATTGGATATTGTGTGCCACAACCTAAATATAAGTCTTCTATTTTAAATTTTCACATAATTTATAAGGTTTAAATAAAAATTATATATACACTAAAACTTTGAAAAAATTTGTATTGATTGTGTTTCACAAAATTTAAATTATATATTTGATAATAATAGAAAATAAACTAAATTCTTGATGTGGATATCATACACTCATAGAATTTAATCGAATAAAAACATCACTACAAGTAGGTTTATTTATCCATTTAAAAAAATTGTTGTGGAAATAATATTACTTATCAACAACAAATGGATAAATTTTATAAATATGATATAGATATTCCACAATTTCATAATAGTAAACTTAAATTTGTGGATTGTCCATATTATATTCTTTATTATAGATACTTCACATTTTTACATTGTGATTTGAAAAAATATACTTTTAAACCTAGATTTATCAATTGTTTAAACAACCCAAAATAATGTATTGTAATTTCAATTTTACTTTGTGAATCCTAGGATACAAAAAAACTTACAAAAATTCTACACCACTAAACTTCCGTTTTATATTATCCACAAAATGTTAAATATTTGCATTATGGACAATTTTAAGTTCCAAAAATTGTTAATAATTTACACTAAAAGATACTAAAATTTAACTATAGGTAATTTATAAAAATTAGATCATAAACTCACCCCTACTTTGTTAATATATAATTTATAACCAAAAATTAAATTATGTAACCAAAATGTATTTAAAAATTGATATTTTTGAAGCATTGTGTAATAATCACAATATTATTTCATTCTTATTAAAGAAGATATGGTTTTTCTATCAATTATAATAATCTAAATACTTCATTTTACATTATTTTTAATGTTGCAAATCTACAATATATCTCACTTTCTATATAATGCTAAAGATATAAATCTAATCTTTTGTGAATTTTTCATGATGGATCGAAACATATTTTATGGATGATTAATGTTAGAAACATAGTTGTGAATACTTTATACAATCCCACAATTTTTTATAGTTTAAGGGGACTCAATATAGCATTTCCATTTATCCACACCACATGAACTTATGTTGAAGCTATTCCTAAAGGGTCTAAGTTGTTCCATATACCATACATCAATAGATCTATTTATTATCTAATAATTGTTCTTACAATAAGATTAATTTTGTGTGAGATTAATATACCTTTTATGATTTAGTCTTTTGTCAACATTTTTAAAATTAAAGATGTTAGTCCTATGTTGTATGTGATGTGTAGGTAGTGTTGCCATATAATCCACCAAGATTTAATTTCAAGGACATAACAAGGATGAAATTGGAATTTGGTGGAATGGGAACCCTCAATCCATAACAACTAACACTAACGAAACAAAACAATATTTCTAGTGCCCACTTCTCTTCTACATTGATCTTACTATGATTTTTTCTTACTTTGGATTGGAGACACGGACCTTGTTATCATATTTGATCGATAGACATTGATAGATGGAAATTACTATATTTTGATTAGCCTATTTGATAGACAATATGGATGTTTATACTTTTGACATGTTGTGATTTGGATGATGAATTATATGCATGGATTGATATTTTAGTATTGATGATGATTTAGAGTTACTACTTTATATATATACTTGACACATTGGATTTTGACATATATATTGTTGATAAACGATCCAAATAGTCTTGTAATCAAATTTTTATTGATCAAATGATGAAATTGATATATTTTAGATTATAAACAATTGATGAAATTGCTTAGTTTTAGTGATGATTTAGTTGTGTTGTTTGATGATGTGAATTGATACATGTACATGCATTTATTGTCTTAATGTCATTGATATGGCCATGAGGATAAAGATGTATTACTTTTATTTTTGTAGAAAACTATAACACAACAACAAAAAAGGGATAGGAGACTAATAGTGGAAGAATTTTGGGTATTGGAAATTGGTCACCTTGGCAACTTGTGTTTTTGTATGTTGTTGGTTGTTAATAAATTTGTTAGGAATTCCCCATAGGGGGGTGGCCTAAAATGTGACCATGAGTAAATGTGTTGTTTTCCCTTTTCATTTTAATCACTTTGTGAGTATGTGATTAATTATTGTAACGTGTTCTACTTTATTATTGTTAGTTAATGTGTTTTAATTTAAGTTGATTAATCTTGTTAATTAAAGTAAATTGGGATGTGACCAAGGGGTATTTAATTTTGGTAGATTGTCCTTGATTTTATTATGGATAAATGAAAATGATTTTATTGGTTTTGGTGATGTGTACTCAACCTTGCATGTCAAACTTAGATTTTTGCTTATGGGTCATTTTTGGAGGCTTGTGGGACAAGTTAAGCTTGTCCCACACCTCTTAAATTCACCTACTGATTTTAACTATGGAATAAGGGGTCACAATTAGGCCCCATTATGTGATTTGGAAGGTAAAAATGTGAAATTATTGCACCTTCTTACTTGAGATTTTAATTTTTTCCTTTAGATTTTGGTTAATGGTTTGTTTGTGGAAGGAGAACTTGTCATATTCTCAGCCACCAATTTCTGAGCTTTGGACTTGGTGCTTGACCATGTGATGTGGAGTTGAGGAGAAGTGATGTGGCATCCTACATGGAGCCACCTCACCCTCCTCTTCTCTTTTTCTATTTATACAAGTTTAATTGATGGTTCTAGGTTTAGATGTTTTATTTACTCTTACATTTTAGAGGAGATTTTTTTGGAGTTCTTGTTGGGAGCTTGGAAGATTGTTTTGTGCTTGTTTTGGACTTGGAAAAGATTGTAAATTGTGTTTGTAGTTTATATATTTCTTGTAATGGCAAGGTAGGGACTTCACCCACATTTTTATTTTTATTTCTTGTGCAAATGGTTGTAAATGAATGAATCTTGTGTATTTTGTTTTGGGGATAGAATGGCCTTAAGGTTGTGTAGGAGAAAGAAAATGGAAATTTATTAAGGGAGGGATAAAATTTTATATGATGCATTTGAAGGAAATTTTGGATTGGTTGTCCCACCTTGTGATATTAAGAAAGATTTATTATTTATCTTGATATGTTTATTGAGGAAGGGATAAGAGTTGAGGGATACATAAGAGAAATTGAGGGAGGGATAAGATCTTGGTTGTGGTTGTGTGAATGAAGTTTTGGAGGCTTTTAAGGTGGTCACCTACACCCATTGGGAGGCATAAGTTATTCCTCATGTTTATTTTCTCCCATGGCTTGGATTGTAAGCCTTTGTGCTTGGGAAAATTGTATGTTGTTATTTTTGTATTGTGCTTGTGTGTGGAAAGTTTGGTGTGAATGGTTATTGTGGAAGCCTTGTAAAAGTTTTCATGGTTGCTTAATACCTCTTATTGCTTCATTGTTGGGGCTTAGGGGCCAATGAAGAGGATGGTGTCTCCTTCTCATTTTATTATAGGTTGGGTGGATAGCATTGCCTATTCCCCTTTCCTTCGTGTTGTGCTTGAAGTTGAATATTGGAGGAGTCATGCTATGTTGGATCCAAAAGGATCACCTTTGTAATGTTGTTCTAATGTTGAAAAAAGTTAAATTTGTAATCTTGTAATTTATTATTTCAAATTGTTGGAGAGAAGAGCTTTTATTGTAAGAAAATGAACTATGCTCATTGAGAAAAAGAAATTGCATTGTTGCCTTGTTGAAATTTGTATTATTGTAAAAGTAGAAGTTTCTTGTAAATTTTATTATCAATTTATTTATTATAAGAAATTGAAGAAAGAAATTTTGAAAGTTGTAATTTATTGAAAATGTATTTCTTTCAAATCTGGAAATAAAATCATAGTTTCTTGTGTTTTCCTTTGGTGAAATGGTTGTGTTTGTATTGGAAGAATGTATGAAAGTTATTCTTGAATTTCCTTGTTGAAATGGATATCATTCTTGTTGTGAAAAGAAAAGAGACACATTCTCATTTTGATAGTAAGATTTAGTGTATTGAAAAGTTGGAAATATATTTGCACGACACTATCCTATGACGCAAAATATGAAGATGTTGAAATGCAATAGGTTTAAACTAAAGTAGGAAACAATGAACCTTACTTCAATTTAATTAGGATGGTGTATACATTTGATTGATTATCTTGAAGTTGGTTTAAAATGAAGAAATGACATCAACCTATCAACTATTGATTGTAGGCACCATAATTAAATTTCATATTACCATAGAAACCAACCCAGGTACAAAATATGCTAGAAAATACACAAAAATGAGGTTATGGTTTCAGAAAATAAAACCGCCACCCTATGCATAGTGGTAGTTTTAGAACCGCCACCCTATGCAGAGTGGCGGCTATAAAATCACCTCCCTAGATAGAATGGCAGTTATAGGACAACTAACATGATCATGGCGGCGGTTTCATCACTTTTGATGAGAAAAATAAATTTCACGACAATTCAAAATTTGGGATGAATTCAATTAAAATTAGAGCTTTAAAACTATAAAATGGAACTACCAACAACTTGTAAATGAATAAATTCATTCATTTGAGCATATAAATCCATTTATGGGCACCCAAATGTGTATAATCTCATAGATCTAATGAAATGGGGTTTTTCCCAAATAATGAACTCAAAGAATGTAAATAACTAAATATAAAAATCAGATTCATGGTGGAATATCTACAATAAAAAAATAGAAAATATAAAAATGGTGCATATCCAAATATAAAAATGAGATTTGAAAATACCTAGATCTAATGGTGCATATCCATTTAATCTTAAGGTTGAGGATCAAACCTACACATTTCAAGTTGTGACACTTTATGGGGTTGGGTAATTTTAATTAAGGTAAGGGTATCTAATGAATGGGGCCACTTAATGGTTAGGGTAAGTTGAGACTTAGCCTTAGTTTTTTAAGGCAATAATTGACATTGGTCTAATAAGGATAACTTGAATAATATTGTGAAAGGGGTAACTTAGGTAATGATTTATAAGGGTTAAATTAATAAGAATTCAGATACATGTTTAGAAAATTATATGAAGGAATTAGATTTAATCAACTTAGAAAATATTAGACCTTAATGATATTATGTGTAATTTTAAGTGAAGCAAATTATTGAGATTAAATTAGTATATTAACGAAAAAAACCCTAGAAAAGGATTTATCCTAAGTGGCCTTAGAGTTTATTAATAATGTTAATTATTAATTTAATATTTGACAACTTTACAAATGTGTAAAATTTATTAAACAATAAATAATTAAACCTAATTGATAGTATCTTGTTATGACCCTATATATATATATATATATATATATATATATATATATATATATCCATATTTTTCCTAATTAAGTATTATGTTTTATTTGTCGATCGATAATGTGGGCATTACACTTGGTATCGAGTCGTTAGTTCAATGCTTCGACCCTTGGGAACACTTGGAAACTCAAAAAGTAAACTTAGCATAACTCTAACTTAGAACACATGACGTTGTGGATAACTAAAAATGTAGAAATCTGAAATGAACCTAGATGATGATGAACTAACTCTCACCTTGGTCTATGTAGAAGGCGCAGACTAGATGTTGATTTTTGCACGTCAAGTTAGATATACCACCTCTATAGTAGGTTGTTTCTGCTATATTTCCATAGATCCTCTGAGACCTTATAGGAGGTTAATGAAACTATACGGAGTGGAGCAAAGTAGGGGGACGACCTACCCAACATTATAGGGAGCCATCACATGAGGTTCAACACCCTTCACGACACTCCGAGGAGAACAGAGAGGGAAATCCCATGTGGAGTTAGCTATACCCGATTCACCACAGAGAGGAAATGTAGATTGGGCCGAGGGACATAGAGAGAGATATAGGAGCCCTGCAGAGAGAGCTGTCCATGATGAGATACCTAGAGGTAGGTATTCGACAAAAAAGATCATAGATCGAGATTTATAAAGATTCATCCATCTCATTTTACTAGAGACATGGGTGGATTTCAAACCGAGGCAGTTAGTTATCTTAAGTAGATGCATCAAGTTATGCCCATGTACTAGCAACATAAATGCTCGTGTTGCGATTCATCTTTTGAGAGAAAGAGAAGGGGTTTGGTGGTGGATTGAGAAGTGGAATCTCCACATAAATTTAGATATTGTTAGTTGGGAGCTCTTCGAGGAGTGGTTCAAGAGTAGATAAGTATGCAAGAGGTTTATCTAGAAGAGGATCGATGAGTTTCATGAATTGTAGCAGAGACATTTATGACTATGGCTGAGTATGAGAGTAATTTTATATACTTGCTTTAGTATGTTAACTACATGTAGGATGATCAGGTTAGGATTCATAGGTTCATCAGGGGCTTAAACTTGGATTCCATATGGGCAAGACGCATTCATTGTCCATAGACTTTAGTTGAGACCGTGGAGAAGGCCTACATTGTAGAGGAGACTAGGGGAAGACACAACAAGCTAGAGATAAAGTGAGGAGTCATATTCAACGGATGAAATATAGTAGGTTGAGGGGATCATTTCCTCCTAGTGGTGGTGGGAATGGTTTATCACATCCTTCTCTCGAAGCCACAACAACAACAAGAGACCCATACACCATTTAGACCCCTACAAAAATTTTATGCACATAGGGGATGGATTATGGGGCCTCCTCTTAGAGGACCCGTTAGGACACAGGAAGCACCTAGAGCTCAGCCAGCTAAAGTTCATCTATATTGAACACAACAGTCCATGACAGGATCATCAAGATCTACTCCATAGACCAGTAGAACACCAAGGGGAGCCGCTTATTTTTTGAGAGAGCATGGTAGTTGTTATGGATGTGGTTTACATGGACACCATTAGATATAGTGTCCATAGAACTCTAATAATAAGGGTAAGGGACATATTTCAGATCCTATAATTGGTGACATGACCAGAGCCATAAGATTTATGTAGTAGTCAAGAACCACTAGGTAGACCAATAGGGCGCAGTGATAGAGAATTCAAGTAGCATTGGTGGTATCCCTACCTCTATATTGTTTGATTCTAGATCTTCTTATTCATTTATTACACCGTCATTAGTAGAGAGATGTGGGTTGGTGGTATTTAAGTAAGGCCTTATTTAGGATGGCCGGAGCTAACTCTCACGGTGAACTCCTTAGTCAAGAATTTTATAGTTGACATAAGACCCTTCACTATGGTCTTGGATCTTCACATTTTTCCCTTGGGTTCTTATGGAGTCATCCTAGATATGGATTGGTTATCTCGCACAAAAAGATAGAGTGGATTGTTATAGCAATGTTATCACTTGCACATGAGATGATTTGGGGTTGGATTCAATGACGGTTGGGGTGAGGAGACCCTTCTCTATTCTCATTATTTCTGCTATGTAACTCAAGAAATGTGTGCGGCGTGGATGTCAAATATATCCTATTACATTTAGTGATAGGTCGGAATATGAGTCTATAGGAATGTCACTTAATGATTATCATATTTTGAGGGAGTTTTCAGATGTCTTTACAAGAGAGTTACCTGGCTTACCTCCCCCATGTGAGATAGATTTATAGATTTGGTTCTGAAGTAGAGCCTATCTCATGCATGCCATATAGGATGACTACCCCTGAGATTTGTGAGCTCAAGTTGTAGCTAGAGGGCCTTCTTGAGAAATTCCTAATCCATCCCGATGTATCCCCTTAGGGTCCATCGGTAACTTTTATGAAGAATAAGGACAAATCGATGCATTTGTGTATTGATCATGATAACTAAACAAAGTAATGATAAGGAATCGTTACCCCTTTAACACATCGATGATTTATTTGATCAGATGAAAGGGAAAACAATGTTTTCCAAGATAGACCATAAGTTGGGTTATCATTAGTGAGGATTGTAGAGGACCGATATTCATAGGACAACCTTTCACATGAAATATGGCCACTACAAGTTCACGGTTGTGTCATTCGGTCTAACAAATTCCCCTACAAAGTGTTCATGAGTTTTATGAACATGGTATTCAAGATATTTTTATATTTCTTCATGCTCATATTCCTTGATGACATATTGATATACTCATGCACATGTGAGGAGCATGAGGATCACCTTTGATAGGTTCTGCAGTGTCTTCGTGAGCAACATCTTTATGGGAACCTAGAGAAGTGTGCATTCTTTCAGCATGAGGTTCAATATCCAAGCCACATTATTTCTAGGGAAGATATTGCATTAGATCCTTCCAAGATTACAGCTATCACTGATTGGCTTGTACCTACCAATGTCACTAAGGTGCGAAGCTTCAGTGATTAGAAGGGTATTATAGGAGGTTTGTTCAAGATTTCTCTCGTATTACGCATCCCATCACTTCCCTTTAGTGGAAAGGGAAAAATTTTTTTGGTTAGATAGATGTGAGTAGGCCTTCAAGAAATTGAAGGAATTCCATACAACAACACATATTCTAGCAAAGTGTCGAACCACAGAGGAATTTATTCGTGTGTAGTGATGCTTCTCTGGAAGGGTTTTGGGGTGTGTTGATGTAGGATGGCCGTGTAGTAGCTTTTGAGTCTTGCAAACTCAAGGATTATGAGCTCAATTATCTAACTCATGACCTTAAGCTTACAACAGTTGTGCATGCCTTGTTTCAATGTACGAATTTCCTTTTAGGTAGGAGGTTCATTCTCATAACATATCATTTGGGCCTACGACACCTCTTCACACTGCCCAATCTCAACACCCATCAATGACATTAGATGGAGCTATTATGTGAGTATGATATCGAGATAGAGCATGTGAACGGGAAGGAGAATGTGGTTGCAGATGCTTTTAGTCGTTAGAGGCATTTGGTTATGGCCACATTAGTGGATACATACTTGAGGATCAATATCTTACACTAGCTTCCACATGACAGCTTCTAAATTTTAGGTAGAGTAAAGATCAAGTCTCATAGACCCCTTGAGGGGAAGTTTGAGAGATTGAAACTAGAGCCAAATGGACTTATAAGACACAAAGGTCAGATTTATGTACCTAGGTATGGAGATTTGAGATAGATCATTCTTGTAGTGGCACATCATGTACCCTATTCAACCAATCTAAGGGTGAAGAAGATACACGCCACTTTGAGACAATGTGTACAATTAGAGAGGACTTCGTAGGTATATTGCCTAATTTGTGTCTTGTCGCTTGGTGTGTCGAGAGGGTGAAGGTTGAGCATAAAAATGTTGCTAGCCTTCTTTACCTACATGTTATAGATGAAGTGGAAATGGGACACCATTTCCACAGACTTCATAGTGGAGCTACCTATGTCGAGATACCACCATGATGCCATCATGGTTATAATGGATAGATTAACGAAAGTGGCTCATTTTTCTCAAGTGAAGACCACCTATATAGGTAGTGCAGTAGTGCAAGTGTATTTGGATGAGATAGTTAGGATTCGTGGGATTCCACATAAGATTATTTATGACTGTGATCCCTTGTACACCTCACATTTTTGGACTACCATGTAGAATGCTCTTGGTACGAGATTTAATTTCAATATAGCCTATCATCGTGAGATAGATGGAAAGAAAAAGTGGGTGAATAAGATTTTAGAGGACATACTTTGGATGTACATCATGGATCATTAGTCGATATGGGAGGATTATTTGTACTTGGTTGAATTTTTGTATAACAACAATTTTCAAAGTTCCATTGTTATGACACTATTTCGGGCGTTATATGGCGGGGAGTGCGGGACTCCACTAAGTTGGGAAAATTTAGAGGATATATTTTCTCTTGGGATAGCTTTATTCCAGGATATGGAGAAACATTTTATCTTAATTAGAAAGAGGATATGCAAGGCATATGATAGGAATAATAAATATGGAGATTAAAGGAGATTTGACCGTAGTTTTGAGGTGGGCATGAAGGTGTTTATTCATGCTAGGCCTCATAAAATCCTTATTCATTATGAAAAAGTCTCTAAGCTAGCTCCTAGATTTTTAGGCCTCTTTGATATCTTGGAACGGATCACTCCCTTGTCCTACTTTTCCACCTAGCTTGTCTTGCATCCATGATGTGTTCCATGTTTATGTTCTTAGGAGATACATTCAGATCCTTCTCATGTATCGATTCAACTACATTGCAGTTATAGAAGTAGGGGCAGGTGATGGTGGATCCCGTGCACATTTTAGAGTGTAAGACCTTGGGCCTTCAAGGTTGATAGATTAATAAGGTACGTGTCTAATGAGATGGATATGATGAGACAAAAAAATATGGGAGGATGTCAAACCATTGAGAGCACAATTACTTCATAGCAAGATCAATTATGGGACAAGTTAAGCTTGTCCCACACCTCTTAAATTCACCTAACAACTTTTCCTATGGGGTAAGGGGTCAGAATTAGGCCCCATTATGTGATTTGGAAGGTAAAAAGGTGAAATTATTGCACCTTTTACCCGAGCTTTTATTTTTGTCCTTTGGAGTTTGGTTAATGGTTTGTGTGTGGAAGGATATCTTGTCATATTCTCACCCAAAAATTTATGAGCTTTCAACTTTGTGTTAGACCATGTGATGTGGAGCTAAGGATAAGTGATGTGACATCCTACATGGATCCACCTCAACCTCAGCTTCTCTTTTTCTATTTACACAAGTCTAATTGATGGTTTTGGGGTTAGATATTTTATTTGGACTCTTTCATTTTGGAGGAGCTTGAATTTGGAGTGCTTGTTTGGAGTTTGGAAGATTATTTTATTCTTTTTAGACTTGGAAAATATTGGATCTTGTTCTTGTGGTTTAGATATTTCTTGCAATGGCAAGGTAAGGACTTCACCCATGCATTTTTATTATTATTTGTTATGCAAATGGTTGTTGATGAATGAATGTTATGTATTTTGATTTGGGGATAGAATGGCCTTAAGGTTGTGTAAGAGAAATAAAATGGGGATTTATTGAGGGAGGGATAAGAGTTCATATTATGCATTTGGAGGGAATTTTGGGTTGGGTGTCAAACCTTGTGATAATATCAAAGATTTCTTATTTATATTGATATGTTTATTAAGGGAGGGATAAGAGTTGAGGGATACATAAGATAAATTGAGGGAGGGATAATAGTTTGGTTTTGGTTGTGTGAATGAAGTTATGAAGGCTTTTAAGGTGGACACCTACACCCATTGGGAGGAATAAGTGATTCCCCATTTTTCTTCTATCCATTGGCTTGGATTGTAAGCCTTTGTTCTTGGAAAAATTGTATGTTGTTGTTATTTTTGTATTGTGATTGTGTGTGCAAAGTTTGGTGTGAATGGTTATTGTGAAAGCCTTGTAAAATTTACCATGGTTGCTTAATACCTCTTCTTTCTTCATTTTTGGGGCTCAAGGACCACTAAGTAGGATGAATTTTCTTTCTCATTAGATTATAGGTTGGGTGGAGAGCGTTTCCTACTCCCCTTTCCTTGTTGTTGTGCTTGAAGTTGAATATTGGAGGATTCATGCTATGTTGGAGCCAAAAGGATCACCTTTGTAATGTTGTTCCAATGTTGAAAAAGAGTGAAAGTTGTAATCTTGTAAATTATTCTTTCAAATTGTTGGAAAGAAGAAATTTTGTATTGTAAGAAAATGAACTATGCTCATTGAGAAAAAGAAAGTGCATTGTTTCCTTGTTGAAATTTGTATTATTGTAAAAGTAGGAGTTTCTTGTAAACTTTATTATCAAGTTATGTATTGGAAGTGATTGAAGAAAGAAATTTTAAAAGTTGTAATTTATTGAAAATGTATTTCTTTCAAATATGGAAATAAAATCATAGTTTCTTGTGCTTTCCTTTGGTGAAATGGTTGTGTTTGTATTGGAAGAATGTATGAAAGTTATACTTGATTTTCCTTGTTGAAATGGATATCATTCTTGTTGTGAAAAGAAAAGAGACACATTCTCATTTTGATAGTAAGAGTTAGTATATTGAAAAGTTGGAAATATATTGGCATGGCACTACCCTTGTATGCAAAATATGAAGATGTTGAAATGCAATATGTTTAAACTAAAGTAGGAAACAATGAACCTTACTTCAATGTAATTAGGATGGTGTATACATTTGATTGATTATCTTGAAGTTGGTTTAAAATGAAGAAATGACATCAACCTATCAACTAAATATTATAGGCATGATAATTAAATTTTTCTTATGCCCCTATTTTATGGCATTAAAATATACCTTTAAACTACTCAATTTTCGGGTTTTAAAAAATTAAAATTCCATATTATCTTCTATTTCATTTATTAAATTTTATTAGAGTCCATAAAGTAATTGACCCTTCCCCTACACTATAATAATTTGACTTATATATTTTATTAAAGCCCATGTAAAAATTTATCATCCCCAATAATTGTTATTACGAAAAAATTTATAAAAAAATAATTGCCGTCACGATATTCAGTTACATTATAGGGTAGTCGTTGTACCTAAAATAATTGTTATTTAAAAAAAAGTCATAATATTAAATTTAATATCGTATTATAAAATTTATATGCATAATAACATTATCCTAACCATGTACCCTGTTATAATAATGTGATAAAAACTACTCTGGGGTATTTATAGGAAATATTAACATGGTAAAGATATTATGATTGTAAGGATAAATAAATGTAGTAGTCTTACTTTACCTATTATATCTTACTCTCTCTATATATAATATATATATTCGTTTATGCAAAAAAATTAGTTAAGGAATTACACACATGATTATTATAACCGGATATAATATGCTTCATCTAATAAGATGTACTATTTAATTATTTATACTTTTACCTTAAAGATATGGGTAAAAAGAAATTATTTTATATTTCTATTATTCCAAAACTAATATTTTATTCTTTGGATAATTAACCAAAAAAACTTACCTACCGCACATCCACCAATAATTTAGGGTTTTGCTTGATATTTGATTCCTTGCATATTGACTTGTAGGTTTGTTTGTTTGCTTATGGTGCATGTTTTTTTGTTTTTCGGAGGCGGAGATGAAGATTGATGGGTGATGTAACGCCCACTAAAATTGCCCCATGAAACCTAAGAACAAACCTAGGTCAAACTAGAAAAATTATGGAATAATTTTTTTTGTTAAACTATTCACAACACTAGGTTCAAAATTTCAGTCCTACTTTTCTCGTTTTTAAACTTTCATTTATATAAGAATATTACCTTCCCCATTTAAATAAAATATTAAAAACTCCCCATACCAGTTAATAATTACTTATCCTAAAGTAGGGCTTAGTATTCACTACTATTTATTTTAGTACAACTTAATTCACCCTTAAATCAAACCTATTCAATTTAATTTTAAAGGTTTAGGTCTAACTGATTGAATAATAAAATTCTATTATACAAACAAGGTGTCAAAGCTTACATTCAAATAACAAGGTCCTTAATTAATCACAAGGGTTAGAAAATTAATCCCACTCCTTACACAACTAAAGTGGCCGCTAAAATAAGTCAGCCCATGAATTTTAAATTTTAATTCCTCTCACCCACTCCCCACCTACTTTTTGTAGGGATGAATCTCATCCATTGGATGGATTCATTTCGTGCCACAAGATTTGGAAATAACCGTCTATCCCTAAGTTTGCTTATGAAGGGCTCTTTCCTCTCTTGTTTTGACTTATTGTTTCATTCTTTTGTTTTGCAGATTGGTGGAGGAGGAGGAGGAAGCCATGAGAGGCAACCTCAAGCTCAAGAAGGATGCACATCATTTATTTCATTTTTTTTTCACCCTCCTCTAGGGTTGCAATATAGTTATTTATTTTGTTTATTTCATTAATGTAGCATTTGCCTAAATGGGCATGTGGGTATTTACCCTATTTTAGCAAAATGGTTAGAATGGTAGTTGTATTTCCTTGAGTAAAAGAATACATACATACATACATACATACATACATACATACATACATACATACATACATACATACATATATATATATATATATATATATATATATATATATATATATATATATATATATATATATATATATATATGTATTAAATAGAACAATATCACTTTCAATATCGAAAAATTAATAGTATTTTCATAATAACACTATCGTTAATAAATAATACTATTCACATTCCTAATAGTATTAACTAAATTCTCTTTTCCCCTTTTTTATATTTATTTTATCTTATACTTAGAATTTGTTTGCAATTTTGAAGGTAACATTATGAGATGCGAATGCCTATCTTAATTCGCTTGTAATTTTATAATAATTTTATAATGATTTATACATTTAAAGGAGAATAAGGTCTCAAATTAACCATGAAATTTCTTCACTCTATTTGATAAAAAGGAAAACAATCCATTTGTTGACAAAATAACAAAACAAGAAAAAAAAATTGAAAATTTTCCATAACACCTATGAAATTTAAACTTCCTCAATCAAAAGACTAAACTAATATAGTCTACTTGCCATTAAATGTAAGTATATCAATAAGAATGAATCTTTTCTTTTGCCAAAACAAGTTTACAATCATTCCCACAAGAAATTTATACAAGATTTATCATAGTTTTAAAATAAGAACTACACACCCATGTGAGATAATAATCAACTAAAATGTGAACAAGTTGTTTCCTTTTCAACTTCATTTCCATTTTATCAAACTTGTTTCACTAAAATGTCTTTCATTCCCACATGCATTACAATCTTAATAACCAATATTCAATGCAAATTTTCTTTCAAAAACAATACAATAAATCTTCCACTTGAAGTGAGAATTTTACAAGAAAGGTAGCTATAATGAAGGATTGTTTAGTCTTCTACAAGTGCTCCAAGTATCAAATCTCCAACAAGGCTCCATATTTTCTTCACTTGATCACAACAACAAAAATGGGGGAGAGACAACACTCTCCACCCAACATAAAATTCAATGAGAAGAAGAAACAATTATCCTCATTGACCTCGAGCACCAACAACAAGGCAATAAGGGATGGATCAAACACTGAAACTATACAATGCTTCGACACTTACTTTCAAGAAAAAAACACAAAATAAAGTATAACTACAATCACTCATTTTTAATTACAACAACTTCCCAAAAAAATGGCTCTACAACAAGCCAAGTAGAGAAAGAAATATGGGAATTCCCTTATGCCTCCCAATGGTTTGGATGCCCACCTCAATAATCCTCCAAAACACAATCAACCCCAAAATATCTTATGCCTCCCTAAAATTATAAATATATGTCTCTTATGCCTCCCTCACTCTTATGCCTCCCTCTCTCTCTTATAGCTCCCACAATGTGCAAACTAACAAAAGATAACATAGTGGGGCATCCAAAAACCACTCCCTCCTAAACACACAAAGAAGCTTTTATGAATCCCAAAATATTTCATCTCCATTTCACTACCCAAAAATTCAAGCAAGAAAATTAAGACATACAACACATAACATACAAGAAAATAGAAGAAAACAAGGGTGCAAGACCCTACCTTGCCATGATAAAGCTCCACTTTCCAAGAAAGTCCCAAAGTCTTCCAAACTAAAGCAATTCCAAGCACCCTTCCACTCCAACAAGGAAGTATTTCAAAATCGAAAGAGCCAAAACCAAGCAAGTAACCCCAAATACTTCCCAAAAATTCCAATAAATAGAAAAGAGGGAGAGGGAGATGATGTGGCTCCATGTAGGATGCCACATCATTTCTTCTCCATCCCACATCACCCAAGTCAAACCCATACCCCAAGGCATAATAAATGGGTGGTTGAGAGGTATGACAAACCTCTTACACACACCACTCCAACCCACACCCTTTAAGGACAAAATTTAAACACATGTAAGAAAGTGTAATTAAAACTCACCTTTTTCCTTCCAAAACACATAATGGGGTCTATTTTTAACCCCCAACCCATAGGTAGGGTTGGTATAAGAAATTAAGAGGTGTGGGACAAGTTTAACTTGTCCCACAAGCCTCCAAAAATGGCCCTTAAGCCCAAATCCGAGTTTCCCAAGTAGGGTGGAGTGTACAACACTCAAAATCACATACACTCAACTAATAAACACAAGAACCAAATTCCCAAATACTTAATAAGTGACTTGTTTTTGTCACATTCATAATTAGTTTAACCACATGATTAATTCACTTATTAAGACACATAAACCAATTAATGGTAAAAGGAAATTACATCACAATTTAAATCACACACACCAAAATTAAATAAAAAATGAAAATAACTATACATAAATCCTTGGACACAATTGGAGGTCATCCCCCATGGCAATTCCCTAAAAACAAATAAAACACACACAACATAACACAAGTTGCCATTGTGACCATTGTCATATCCACGGTATTCCATTGTGGTTGGTCTCCAATCCCCCTTTAATTGGTTTGATAAAATTACCTACAAAAATCACACAATACCTCATTCGGCCTCGTGCCCGCATCAAAACATCAAGATAAAATATACACATATAAGTCAACAATCATCCATATATAAATTAAATCATCATCTAGACAAGTAATGTTACTATTTTAAAATTCCAACAACATCTCAATTCTATATTTCATCAATACCAATAAGATCACAAGATTAGTTCAATTGCTAAATCCTACTCAATATGATGAGAATGTCGAATGTCAGAAATATATAAATATGTCAACAACACATCATCATCAATATAAAATGTCTCTCTAATAAATCCACACAAATCATACTATGAATCAAAATCCATAAATAGTCAAAGTATCTCTATCGTCAAATCATCATTTTGAGCCACAATGATACAATAATATCCACGCATATAGTCAACAATAATCAAAATAAGAATATAATAAGTGTCAAAGGGAAGTGGGAGATACATCCCCTCTCCCTCCCCTTAGACTTGACTTCCTCCTGGAAGTCACTTGAAATAGGTGTGGAAACTAGACTCGTAGCAATGTAGCATCCTCCCATGTAGTAATAGTCTCATCATACCTGTCCCACTAGACTCAAACCTGGTCAATATCTCTGCCTTGAAGGCCCATGGTCTTGTGCTCTAAAATATGAATGGGCTCCACCATCACCTACCCTTGATCCTACACTTGTAATGTGGTCCAATCTAATACATGAGAAGGATCTGTAATATACCTCCAAAGTACATGAATATGAAAACATCATGGATACGAGACAAGATGGGTGGGAATGCTAGATGATACGATAAAGGACCGATATGCTCCAAGATCTCAAAGGGACCCAAAATATAGGAGCAAGCTTAGAGCCTTTTCCATAATGGATAGCGATCTTATGTGGCCGACACAAAGAAAACTTTCGTGCCCACCTAGAAAATATGATCTATCCTATGTTGATCTGCATACTTCATCTACTTGTCCCGATCCTCCTATAATATCTACCTCGATCATAACAACCTACTACTTCATATCCCTAAGCTGAATTCGGTCCAAGAGAATCCTGTCCTCCAACCTATCCCAACTCGGTGGTCCCTGCACTCTACTAAAAAGTTCTTGAAAAGGAGCCATGCCTATCGAAATATGAAAACTATTATTGTAGGAAATATCCACCAAATACAAGTAATCCTCCCACCTCGAATGATGGTCCATGACGTACACACTAAGCATGTCCTCCAACATTTAATTTACACATTTTGTCTTTCCATCTGTCTCGAGTAATAATCAGTATTGAAGTTCATCTTCATCTCGAGAGCATATTGAATGGTAGTCCAAAAGTGAAAAGTGTATAAGGGATTTTGGTTGTAAATGATCTTCCACGATATCCCGTGCAATCTAAAAATCTCATCAAGGTATACTCATGTCACTGCACTAGTTGTGTAGGTGGTCTTCACCATAGAAAAATGATCCAGCCGTCAATTTAGCCACCGTGAACATGATGGCATCATCGTGGTATCTTGACCTTGGTAATACAACTATGAACTCCATGGAAATGGTGTCCCATTTCCACTCTGGTATAGCATGAGGGAAGAGAAGGCCAACTGGATGCCGATACTTGGCCTTCACCTTCGACACTCTAAATTTTTGACACAACCGAGCTATGTCTCTCTCGTAATCCCCTCCAATGGTACAACTATCTCAAGGTGGTGTGCATCTTCTTCACCAGGGCTGGGTTGAATAAGGTACACGATGAGCCTCTATCAAAATGTCTTGTCTCAAGCCTCATTCTCAAGGAACATATATCCAAACTTAGTGCCCGAGAAGGCCATTTGTATCTAATGAAAATCCATCAACTATCCCATCAAGGGGCCTCTAAGACTCAATCTATGCTCTGGATCCAAGGTAGATGTTGTTGTGAGGAAGCTACTATAAAATCCTACTCCACAAATTTGTACCCACTAAAGTAGCCATAGCCACATGTCTTCATCTACTCAAGGCATCTACAACCACATTCTTATTCCCCTTCACATTCTCTATCTCCATTTTGTACTCACAAATCAAATGTATCCAACACCGCTAACGAGCATTGAAATTGGGTTGCTGAAGAGGTGGCGAAGACTCAAGTGATTAGTCCTGAGTGTAAATCTCTGGTAAAGAAGGAAATGTCTCCATCGCACCAAGGCATGCATAATCGCTGCAAGAGAAAGTTCCCTGATTTAGGTAATTAAGCTCATAATCCTTCATTTTATGAGACTCAAAAGAAACCACTCAGCCCTCCTCCATCAATACACCTCCTAGTCCTATAAAAGAAGCATATGTACAAATGAATAACTCACTTTGAGGGTCTGGTACTACAAGAATACATGTTTTCGTGAGGAAATCCTTCATTTTCCTAAAGGCCTGATCACATCTATCTAACCATAGGAACTTTTTCACTTTCCATTTAATGAAGGTGATGGGGTGCGCAACTCGAGAAAATTCCTATACAAATATCATGTAGTATCCTACCAAACCCATGAAGTTGCGTACCTCAGTCACATTAATGGGTGCTAGTCAATCCATAATAACTCGAATCTTGGAAGGATTGACTATGATACCTTCCCTAGAAATTATGTGACCTAGATATCGCACCTCGTAATGAAAGAATGCACACTTCTCCAGGTTCCCATAAAGTTGCTACTCTCGAAGACACTACAAAACATGATGAAGGTGCTCCTTGTGCTCCTCACACGTACGTGAGTATATCAGAATGTTGTCAAGGAAGATGAGCATTAAGCGATCCAAAAGCGCTTGAACCCCACGCTCATCAAGCTCATGAAAACCTGGGGATTTCGTCAAACCAAAGGGCACAACTGTGAACTCACATAGTGCCCATATCTTGTGTGGAAATCTGACTTGTGGATATCTGCCTCTGTAATCCTTAGCTGATGGTATCTAGACTTAAGATCAATCTTAGAAAATATTGTGGCCCCCTTCATCTGATCAAACAAATCATCAATGTGAGGAAGGGGGTAACAATTCTTGATCGTTACTTTGTTCAGCTGCTTGTAGTCCACACACAACCGCAAGGATCCATCCTTCTTCTTAACAAAAATCACTAGTGCACCCCAAGGGGATACACTAGGATGGATTAGGCCTTTCTCAAGAAGGCCCTCAAGCTGCAACTTGAGCTCACAAAGCTCAGGTGTGGTCATCCTATAAGGAGCGCGTGAGATAGGTTCTGCTCCTGGAACCAAGTCAATGTGGAAGTCTATCTCACGTGGGGGAGGCATCCTCAGTATCTCACTAGGAAACACATAAAAATCCTGCAAGATGGGGTGATCATCAAGTGAAGGTCCACTAGCCCCATCCTCTGACCTATCACTAATAGTAATAGCATACAACTGACACCCACGTTGTGCACACCACTTAAGCTACATAGTGGAAATATTATGGATAGAAATGAGTCTCCTAAATCCAACTATCACTGACTCAACTCCCAGATCATCTGTACATGATATAATCTTATGCTAAAAATCCACTCTGGATCTATGTGTAAATAACCAATCCATGCCTAAGATGACTCCATATGAACCCAACAGAAGGATACGAAGATCTGAGGTAGTGGTGAAGGGTCCCAAATCCACTACACACTCTTTAACTAAGGAGTCTACAGATATTTTGGCTCCAGAAGCCATCTCGACATCCCAACTAAGGCCCTGCCTAACTACCACCATCCTGTAACGCTCTACTAAATATGGTGCAATAAATGAATTAGATGAACCAAAATCAAATAGTATAGAGGTAGGAATACCACCAATGCTACATGTAGTCTCTATCACGGCGCTCTTATGCTCACCCCTGGCAGTTCTCAATTGCTGCATATATCCGATGGATACATCCCATGCTGCACACCGTAGGCTCAAAAATATGCACCTTACACTTGTTACTAGGGTTCTGTGGGCACTCTCTCCAATGATGTCCAACAATGCCATATCCATAACAACTCCCGGGTCCTCTCCAATAGGATGCGGATCGAACCGGTACTTGAGAGGTCTCGTATCGTGGACCCTAATGATGCGACTATGGATTTCTAAGGTTGTTGTTGATGAGTTCCTATTGACTAAGCTCTTGGTGCACCTTGTGTCCTAATGGGACCCCTAGGGGGAAACCCCATACTACATCCCCTCTAAGCATCAAATATTTGTGGAGGTCTGAATGGTGGATGAGTTTGCTATTACCGAGGTGGGCTCTTTGTGGTGTCCCGAATGAAGAATTTATGAAGCATGTCCACCACGAGGAGGAGGAGATGACCACATTGACTTGTTATCATGCATCTACTAGATGGGGCTCCACACTCTATCCCCGGCTTCCGAGTCTTCCCTTGAGTATCCTCTATAATTTAGGCCTTCTCAACGGCCTCTACTAAGGTCTATAGGAAATGAATGTGCACCAAACATCCCAAATCCAAATTTAGGCCCTTAATGAACCTGTGAATCTGGAATTACTCATCCGTATATAGTCAACATACTAAAGTAGGTCAAGAATCGACTCTCGTACTCATCTACAACCATAGATTCCCGACAGAGGTCATGGAACTTATCTATCCTCTACTGAATAAACCTCCTAGATAAATACTTTCTCCTGAACCGCTCCTCGAAGAGCTCTAAGGTAATTGTCTATAAGTCTATATGGAGCTTCTCCTCCTCATTCCTCCACCAGAAACCTACTCCATCCCTCAGAATATGGATCGCAACATGGTCTTTTTGTGTTGCTAGTATAAGGACAAATCTTGAATAACCCGCTTAAGCTCACTAACCAAGCCTCTACCTGAAAACCACATGTATCTCTAGAATAGTGAGATGGACGTAGCTTCAAGATCTCCTTGATATGATCTACAACAGATGAGTGTCAACCGCTAGGTCTCTTTGGATGCTTCTCCCTCGCTCTAGGGCTCCAAGATGTATCTTTGTGTCCAGAAATCCTATCTCCATGTCCCCTTTGAGGTGAATCTTCCCTAGATGACTCCATGCAGGAGTTCTCTCAGACCTGTTCTCATCACTATGTTGAGGAGAATAATGAGCCTCAACTGATGACTCCCTATCTTACCTAGCAAGTCATACTCCTAAGGACCCTTCGCGTATATTGGTATTGACCTCCCAAGCATCTGTAATATCGAGGTAAAATGGCCACTACAACCTGATCTGGAGGTGGCAAGTCTAGGTCTATGTACAAGAACCCCTCGTCTGGTCCATACCTCTTGCACAGACCAAGGTGAGAGTTAGTTCATCATTCTAGGTTTTATTTCAGTTTTCTAAGTTTGCTATATTATACAAATATCATATAATTTTGTTTTCTAGGTTTTAGAGTTGTGCTAGGTTAAATGTTCATGTCTCATTGTTTTTTTCAAGTGTGCCCAAGGGTCTAAGATTTGAACACATGGATTTGATACCAATCATAATGCCCGCTAAAATTACCTCACGAAACCCAAGAACAAACCTAGGTCAGACTAGAAAAATTATGAAATAATTATTTTTTGTTAAACTATTCGCAACACTAGGTTAAAACTTTTGGTCCTACTTTTCTCATTTTTAAACTTTCATTTATTTAATAATATTAGCTTCTCCCTTTAATTAAAATATTAAAAACTCCCCATACCAGTTAGTAATTACTTATCCTAAAGTAAGGCTTAGGCTTCACTACTATTTATTTTAGTACAACTTAATTCACCCTTAAATCAAACCTATTCAATTTAATTTCAAAGGTTTAGGTCTAATTGATTAAATAATAAAATTCTATTATACACACAAGGTGTCAAAGCTTACATTCAAATGGTAAGGTTCTTAATTAATCACAAGGGTTAGAAAATCAATCCCACTCCTTACACAACTAAAGTGGCCCCTAAAATAAGTCAACCCATGCATTTTAAATTTAAATTCCTCTCACCCACTCCCCACCTAATTTTTGTAGGGATGAATCCCATCCATTGGATGAATTCATTTGGGGCCACAAGATTTGGAAATAACCATCTAACCATAAGTTTGCTTATGAAGGGATCTGTCCTCTCTTGTTTTGACTTATTGTTTCATTATTTTGTTTTGCATATTGGTGGAGGATAAGGAGGAAGCCATGAGAGGAAACCTCAAGCTCAGGAAGGATGCACATTATTTATTTCATTTTTAGTTTTATTTTCACCCTCCTCTAGTGTTACAATATAATTATTTATTTTGTTTATTTCATTAATGTAGCATTTTTCCAAATGGGCATGTGGGTGTTTACCATATTTTAGAAAAATGGTTAGAATGGTAGTTGTATTTACTTGAGTAAAAGAGAATATATGTGTGTGTGTGTGTGTGTGTGTGTGTGTGTGTGTGTGTGTGTGTGTGTGTGTGTGTGTGTGTGTGTGTATGACACATATATACATATATATACATACATACATACATACATATATATATACATACATACATATATATATATATATATATATATATATATATATATATATATATATATATATATATATATATATGTATGTATATAAGTTTGAGTTAAAATAGAGTTCGGCTCTGCAAAATTCCGCGGCCACACCGTATAAGAAAATATGTAGGCTCAAAAATAAATAACTACCATGGCATATATAAATGTGGAGTTTTTTGTGTTAAGAAATAAGGGATCAAATATGTGGAATAATCACTCACGTAATCACAAAAAGAGAAACTAATATGTAGAAATTATTACAGATCTCAAATAAAACTGCAGAATAAAATAACACAACACAAAGAGACAGTATTTAACGTTTTTCACCCAATTTGGGCTACGTCCACCAAGAATCACTTGCTTAGATTTTATTACAAGCCACCGCTCTCTTAATACAATAGCAGATCTGTTTAGAGTTATGCTCAACAAACTCTGCTGTAATTCACACCTAAATTCAAAACACATCTGCAATGTTACATTATATCTACCATATGCACAAAACCATATAAATAGACAACTACTTAAGTAGTTTTACAAAACCATGGGTATCAAAACCATGGGCCAAAACTGTCCCATAAACCTATGGGTCAAAAAATCCGCGAGACAACTATGGAAAGTGTACAATACTACTCTTAGTGTACAGCCTTCAACACTTTTTCACATGAAAACAGCCTCGAGTCAAAAATCCTCTGGCGAGACAACTATGGAAAGTGTACAATACTCTTAGTGTACAGTCTTCAACACTTTTTCACATGAAAACAGGCTCGACAACCTAACAATTTTTATAGAGGGGTGGGTTTGAATGTTTATGGGGATATTTCGCCGACCCCACCCCCATCCCATAGTAAATGAGGTGGGGGTGGGGTCGGTGATATCCCCCCACCATTCCCTCCTAAATATAGCACATAGGCCACGGCCTTAAACCTTCACTATTTTTTTTTGTTAATAATTTTTTTTGTTAATAAATTTTCAGTTATAATATATATATATAAATATATATTTTAATATATATATATATATATATATATATATATATATATATATATATAATATACATATATATTTATATTAAATATACATATATATTTATATTAAATATAACATTATCACTTTCAATATAAAAAATTAATAGTATTTTCATAATAACACTATTGTTAATAAATAATACTATTCACATTCCTAATAGTATTAACTAAATTTTCTTTTCCCTTTTTTAATTTATTTTATCTTATACTTAGAATTTTTTTGCAATTTTGAAGGTAACATTATGAGATGCAAATGTCATTCTTAATTCCCTTATAATTTTATAATAATTTGATAATAACTCATACATTTAAAAGAGACTAAGGTCTAATATTAACCATGTAATTTCTTCACTTTATTTAATAAAAAGGAAAACGATCCATTTGTTGACAAAACAACAAAACAAGATTATTTTTTTGAAAATTTTCCATAACACCTTGTTAGGAATTAATTATTGTAAACATTATTAATTCATTATATTATTATATGAGTTTAGTAACTCATTAATAATAATATAATATAGATATTGTTATACGAGTTGTTAAAAAAACTCGTATTATTAAGTTAGTGGTTAAGCAATATTTTATTAAAGATCCTATTTTATAGGATGCATATTTTCCTATAAATAGGTAATGTTTCGTATGGAATATATATACAGGAATATCATATTGTTTTGTATTATATCTATTGTGCAATTCTGTACCAAATTTGAGATTTGGTATCAAAGCGATATCATTATTGTGCCCCTGAATTATGAGAGTCCTTCACATATTGATCTAGGAGGAGAGACGTGGATTCAGATTCCATTTCAAAGCATATGGTGATGAAGTGGATCCGTATTCATTAAGTAGTGAAACTTGGTGCAGACCATTTCAGCTATCTGGAATTGGCTATTTCAAATTCCACAATGGAAGTAGCATAGAGGAAATTGAATCGATACACCATCTCACAACTTATTTTCATGATCCTGTCTTCCGATCTATGTGAGAATTAAGATATGGTTTCTCACTCGCCAAGGTCAATGAATTTCTCAGCTCCTGCGTTTGGATCACGCTCTCTGATATCTATCTGTCTAAAAATTGTGACTATTGTATCTACATTCTTCTAGGAAAACACTACGAAATATTTGTGCATATAAGGTCTGGAAATCTCGTGAATATTGAATTTACTTTCAATTTCTTGCATCGCCATTCATCATATATGATCTTACAGATTATTCTCCATGTGAACATCTGTCAGCGGTATTTATGTTTTAAGAGAATACGTGGCATTTGCATCTTTCATCCATTGTGATTTGCATGCGTATTTGATTGATATCAAGTTTCACTGGCTTCTGTTACAAATTCGCTGTGAACATATAGCGTGAAAAGGTGTCACCACGAGCAGGTGCAAAGAGGCATTTGTATAAATAAATTCCAGTCATCTACGATGAGGAACAGTTGATTCATTCAAGGTCTTTACAATTTTCTCAATTTCTCTCGGTCAACACGAATGCCATGCTGCATCGTTGCCGCATTCAATTGGAAAATGATATTTAGTCTATAATTACTCTTGGCGAGTTGTTTTCAAACAAATTTTGGCATTCTATTGGAAATTTATAAGATAGATCTGTATTTGTGGGTGTAATATAACAGTGACACGCATCTTACATGTGATCAAGTGCATGCACAAGCGGTTATTGTAATCGTGGTTTCTCGAATTTACAGAAACATTGACGGGATCTTCTACTCAAATATGCACCAAATCTGACTTCCTTTGCACATGGGTTTGTTTTATCTATTATAAATTGTCATTAGGTGATTATTAAGACTTGTCATAGTAAGAGTCATTCCTCTAAAATGTATGTCTTTTCATGTGTTTCATCTAGCTTAATTTGTGAATCAAAGTTGTGTCTGTAAATTTGTTGTCAAAGAGTCAAAAAAATTGAGTCATTGTAATGATTGTGATAGAGTCAAACAAAATTCATATTTTTTTGTGTTGTTAAGTGTCACTTGTGTCAAGTCAAGTATTGTTATTGTAAAAGTGTTGTTTGTAAGAGTCAAAAAATTGTTACAAAAAAAGGGACAAATGAGTGCATTTTTGGTGTAATCCGACACTCAATTTTTAAGAGAAAATGCAAATGAAAATTGTTCTTGGCTTCGGGGGCTTTGCCCCTCAACCCCACCCTATATCGTGACAGGGAACACGTATCATCCTCGACTATACTTTTTTGAGTTAGCAGCGACATTATTGGAGGATGGAGGAAAATGGAGGAAGGAGGTCAATCAACGACCTCTCATCAGTCACCAACGACGGGGCCACACAGATGGTTTGGTGACATGTGTGCAGTGTGGTTTCTTTTTTCAGTTCATTTTCAGTGTTCCTGTTTGCAGTGTGATGGTTTGCTGAATAAACCCTTTTTAGAGATTTTTGGAGGAGTCATGTTTTCAAAATACTCACTTTTGGGAGCAGGAGAAGATTTCAAGGTAGACTCAAGGGATGGTTATCCAGCTAGTGTGAAGCTTGTGGATCTTGGAGATTCAGAATTCGGGCACCCAGGGAGGAAGGGAAAGTCCCACATGAACCCAAAGAGGAAGGGAGCATTCCTACATAATTCGGCTCGACACTACGCCTTTATGAGGGTAAAGAGATAATCTATGGAGTTTGTACCTGGTCTAAGCAGTGCTTTCAAGAGGTGGTTCAACTTCTTCAAATATGGTTCTTTGTTGTGTTCACATTAAGGGGGTGAAGATTAGATATTAATAATGTTCACACCAAGGGGTGAATGTTAGGAATTAATTGTTGTAAACATTATTAATTCATTATATTATTATATGAGTTTAATAAATCATTAATAATAATATAATATAGATATTGTTATATGAGTTGTTAAAACAACTTGTATTATTAAGTTAGTGGTTAAGCAATATTTTGTTAAAGATCCTATTTTATAGGATGCATATTGTCTTGTAAATATGTAGTGTTTCCGTATGGAATATATATATAGGAATATCATATTGTTTTTTATTATATCTGTTGTGTAATTTTGTACCAAATTTGAGACACCTATGAAATGTAAACTTCCTCAATCAAAGGAATAAACTAATACAAATAACTTGCCATCAAATGTAAGTATATCAATAAAAATGAATCTTTTCTTTTTCCACAACAAGGTTAAAATCATTCCCACAAGCAATTTATACAATATTTCTCATATTTTTAAAACAAGAACTACACACTCATGTGAGATAATAATCAACTAAAATGTGAAAAATTGTTTCCTTTCAAATGCATTTCCATTTTATCAAGCTTGTTTCACTAAAATGTATTTCATTCCCACATGAATTACAATCTTAATAACCAATATTCAATACAATTTTTCTTTCAAAAACAATACAATAAATCTTCCACTTGAAGTGAGAATTTTATAAGAAAGGTAGCTACAATGAATGATTGTTTAGTCTTATAAAACTCCTCCAAGTATCAAATCTCCAACAAGGATCCATCTTTTCTTCACTTGATCACAACAACAAAAATGGGGGAGAGGAAACACTCTCCACGAAAAATAAAATCCAATGAGAATAAGAAGCAATTATCCTCATTGGCCGCAAGCCCCAACAACAAGGCAATAAGGGATGGATCAAAAACATGGAAACTATACAATGCTTCCACACTTACTTTTAAGCAACAAAAACACAAGAAAGTATAACTACAATCACTCATTTTTAATTAAAACAACTTCCCAAAACAATGCCTCTAAAACAAGCCAAGTAGAGAAAGGAATATGGGAATGCCCTTATGCCTCCCAAGGGTTTGGATGCCCACCTCAAGAATCCTCCAAAACACAATCAACCCCAAAATATCTTATGGATCCCTAAAATTATAAATATATGTCTCTTATGCCTCCCTCTCTCTCTTATAGCTCCCACAATGTGCAAACTAACAAAAGAGAACAAGGTGGGGCATTCAAAACCACTTCCTCCTAAACACACAAATAAGCTACTATGAATCCCAAAATATGTCTTTCCCTTTTCACTATCTCAACACAACCTAAAGCCATTTCACTACCCAAAAATTAAGCAAGAAAATAAATCCATACAACACATAACATACAATTAAATAAGAAGAAAACAAAGGTGAAAGACCCTACCTTGCTATGGAAAAGATCCACTTTCCAAGGAATTCCCAAAGACTTCTAAACTTAAGAAATTCCAAGCACCCTTCCACTCCAACAAGAAATCCCTACAAAAATTAAAGAGCTCAAAACCAAGCAAGTAACTCCAAATACTTCCCAAAAATCCCAATAAATAGAAAAGAGGGAGAGTGAGATGGTGTGGCTCCATGTAGGATGCCACATCACCAAAGTCAAACCCATACCCCAAGGCATAAAAAATGAGTGGTTGAGAGGTATGACAAACCTCTTACACACCCCACTCCAACCCACACCCTTTAAGGAAAAATTTTAAACATATGTAAGAAAGTGCAATTAAAACTCACCTTTGCCTTCCAAAACACATAATGGGGTCTATGTTTGACCCCCAACACATAGGTATGGTTTGTATAATAATTTAAGACATTTGGGACAAGTTTAACTTGTCCCACAAGCCTCCAAATATATCCCTTAATTCCAAATCCGAGTTTCCCAAGTAGGGTGGAGTGTACAACACTCAAAATCACATACACTCAGCTAATAAACACAATGACCAAAGAACCAAAAACTTGATGAATGACTCCTTTTGTCACATCCATAATTAGTTTAAGAACATGATTAATTCACTAATTAAGACACATAAACCAACTAATGATAAATAGAAATTACATCACAATTTAAATCCCATAAACCAAAATTAAATAAAAGAAAAGAAAAGAACTATAAACAAACCCTTGGTCACAATTGGAGGTCATACCCCCATGGGGACTCCTAACAACAAATAAAACACACAAAACATAACACAAGTTGTCATGGTGACCATTTTAATATCCACTCAAGTATTCCATTGTGGTTGGTCTTCAATCCCCCTTTGATTTTTGTGATATAATTACCTGCAAAATCACACAATACCTCCTTCGGCCTCGTGGCCACATCAAAACATCCAAGATAAAATATACACATATAAGTCAACAATCATCCATATATAAATTAAATCATCATCTAGAAAAATAATGTTACTATTTTAAAATTCCAACAACATCTCAATTCTATATTTCATCAATACCAATAAGATCACAAGATTAGTTCAACTGCTAAATCCTACTCAATATGACGAGAATTTTGAATGTTAAAAATATATAAATATGTCAACAACACATCATCATCAATATAAAATGTCTCTCTAAGAATCCACACAAATCATACTATGAATCGAAATCCATCAATAGTCAAAGTATCTCTATCGACTTATCATCATGCTAAGCCAAAATGATACAATAATATCCATGTATATAGTCAATAGTAATTGAAATAAAAATATAATAAGTGTCAAAGGGAAGTGGGAATTACATGTGAGAAAGGGGAAGGGCGGTGGCATGTGGAGTGGCCGATGGTGGACAGGGCATGGAAGGTGCATGGTTGAGGTGTTGGGCGCCGGGTGGGTGCCTCTGTGTGAAGGGAAGGGGCAGAGGAAGTGTGTCGTGAGGAGGAATGACATAAGGGTTTTTACCTATTGATTTTTTTAAAAAAATTGTTTTTATATATAAATATGTATATACATTTACCCACATTTTTGAATACAAGAAGTCCACGGCCTCGGGTCCAGTACGTAAATCTCTATTATTATTATTTTTATTTTATTAAATCAATGTGTGTGTGTGTGTGTGTGTGTGTGTGTGTGTGTGTGTGTGTGTGTGTGTGTGTGTGTGTGTGTGTGTGTGTGTGTGTGTGTGTGTGTATTTCTTAGATGTGAATATATTGGTCCATGTTTTCACATAGCCGTAAATGATACCAATCCGATTTTTTTATATAATATATATACATCTAAGTACAAGGAGTCCCTTTTATTAAATATGTAAGTGTTTATATTCTATATGTATATATACTTTAGGTGAAGATATAATTTCATAAACTTAAATGAAATTCATAAATGCATATCTCATAAATACATATAGATATATATTTATGAATATATATAAATCTATGTTTATTTTTGGTATATGATTATTCTAAAAGCTACAAGTCCTCATGGACTAGGATTTTAAAATTGTCTCTCCTTAACTCGATTTATAAAAAAATTACATATTTTAAGATCGTAAAGGAAATAGGCATTCTCTAAACAAATGGCATTTGATTTTAATATCATATCTAGTTTTCTTTAAAACAAACTCATCCCATAAAATGTAAAATGAATGCAGATGGTTTTCAAGGTAAATATGGCTTCTATTTAATCTTCTAGTTTAGTTTAAAAGTAGGGATTCGAAATCAAGGAATGTATATGTGTGTGTGTGTGTGTGTGTGTGTGTGTATATATATATATATATATATATATATATATATATATATATATATATATATATATATATATATATATATATATATATATATATGCTTTTTTGAATTGAAAGACTGAAGTGATATATTTTAATGCAACATTTTAAGTGAGAAATAAAGTAACATCTCAAGAAAAAAACAATTTATTCACTCCCTCACAAAATTCAACTCTTAACATACCTTTAAATATTTCATTTTGTAATGATTTTCAATACGAAAAAGGCAAGAATAAAAGCTTATTTAATCAAGCAAAAGACAATATTACCATCCAACAAATTTTTTTATTAAAGAGTGGATGAAAGTATAATAAATCTCATTCATTTTCCAATTGTTTACACTACATTCTCAAGAGAAATATTAGTAACTTTAAAACATGATGGAGTAAGAGTACCACATGCTTTAAAGCAAGATTGAATTCCATGAATATTGATTACTTACACACACTTCCATTGAAATATAACTACCAAGGATTACAACACACAAGTGAGAGTTCATCACAACTTGAAGGAGACGAGGTTCCAAAACAAGGATATTTACCCTCATAGACAGTAGTAGATTACAATCCCCAAATGAGATCAAATAAATAGAACTCTCACAAAATTGGGGAAAACAAAATGCCAAGTATCCAATAATGCTCCATCCATCTTCTAGGTTTAATCTCTAAGTCTTGTACTCCACATGGTCTTCAACACAAAGAGAAAGGCTTGATTTACCACCCAACATATAGGCATCATTACATGCCTTTCCAAATTTTCGAAGACATGTTATCCTCCCCAATCCCATAGGAGAGAGAGCTAGCTTCCATAAATGTGCGTGCAAGAACAAGGGATGGTAACTACAAGAATACAACACAAAAGACAAACCCATTCATCACAAAAACACAACAAATGTCAACCAAATAAAAAGAGGAGAAACCCATATTCATCCTCAACAAGGGGTCCAAGAGTGGATGAGACATCCATTAGTGTTATAGAGTGTGGTACAACCATAGGATTCACACTTACAAAATCTTCAAAAAACTTCTTATCCCTAAAAAAAAATCATCCCTCCTTGGGAGGATTTTCAAACCATTGCGTTTCCTCTCCAAGGATGGAGAATGGGGTTGAAACTAGGGATAAAAGGGAACCAAAATGGATTTCTCAACAAGCCATGAGGTTTAAGAGGTAAAATCCCTCCCTCTTCCCCAAAATCAAATCCCAAATCCATCAAACCATATAATGGATGGAGAAAACAACAAGTAACACACTAAAACAACCATGCAAAACATACAACAAGAAAAAAATTTCAACAAAAGCAATTCTAAAATATGACATACCAAAGACACAAGCTCTCCAATCTCTAAGATTTTCCCAATTCCTTGTCCAAGCAAAATCTCCAATTCCAAAATCATACCAAGCACAAAGATCACAAGCCAAGAAGTTATCTTTCTCGTACATGAGGGAGTATTTGAAGAAAAACCAATAAGTTTCCTCACAAATGAGGGGGAAACATGTGTCACCCCTCTTCCATCCAAGTTAAGATTCCTAGAAACAAAATAAAGAAAAGATAAACCCACATTTAAACACCCCTCTCCCAAATTACCCAAAAAGAAAGTGAGACAAGATTATGCAACTTTTCACAACACACACTCCAACCAATATTACATGGATGGTTAAATAAAAGAGAGACTAAATGGGAGGAAACCGCCTTTTTCCTTGGGAATTAATTCCCTCTACCTAATAGGTAGGGTCCAAGGGATTATTTTTATGCTAAGTGAACCCCCAAAACCAAAAGGGGACACTTAAACTACCAAAAATAAACCAATCTTGGGTTTGGAACAATTGGACAAAAATGTTGAGGATGTGGGGCCCAGTTAAGGGTGCTTATGTTGGCCAAATCCTTATTACTTAAGCAAAAAAAACACAAAATCACTCCTAAAGAAAGTGGGGACCATTAAGTCCCTCAACTTAGATTATAACAATAATAAACATCCTAACCAAATTAATTTTATAGAAAATTCAACATTACAAATATGGGTCACTCATGGTGCCCAGATAATCCAAGCAACCATTAAGTCCTCATACAACTAACATGGTTAGAACTTAACCCCGTGGGCCACTTTTACACATTCATGTAGCCTCCCTAAAACCCACTATCTCCTATTCCATGTAACCTGTACACAAAATGCAAACATTAAATGCATCTTCCCAATATAAGTGTAATTCAACTACTTAGTAAATAATCAAGTCTAAACATGCAATTATGCTAACACATCATCAAAATAGAATCATAAATGAGAAACATGCACAATTTCACACCAATTCACCATGTCTTATCCATTACAATACATATAAGTGATATATATCCATGCTATCATGTGATCTCATCAAATATTGAATAGTCTACAACATCAAGATGTATGAAAAAATCATGTATCCATCATATATCAACTAAAATAAATAACATAGTAGCATGTTAGTACCCAAAACATATAATGCAATGTGTTACATATCATTCAAAGTTGAGTTAGCACTATGTTCCCAAACCACCATACATGTCCAGAAATCAAATAACATAACATAATATCTAAAATGTTTCATAATCCCTGTTAAATCATAAATATGAGTAAAATGTCAGTAGATAATTGAGGCTAGAAAATGTGGCCACTATATCCCCTCCTAAAATTAGACTTCCTCCTAGAAGTCACCTGGAAGAGATATGGATATCTAGCCCTCAAAAGTGTAAGATCCTCCCGGGTAGTTGTTGTCTCATCGTATCTGTCCCACAACACCCTAACATGGTCCAAGTCTTGACCTCGAAGGGCCAACCTCTAGTGCTCTAGTATATGTATGGGATCTATCCTCCACTTTTCTCCGTCTTATACCCGCAAGGCCAACCAATCCAAAACATGAGATATATCGGTACATACCTATGTAGTACGTAAATATGAAATACATCATGGGCTAGTGTAAGGCATGGTGGAAATGTAGGTGGTAGGAAACTAGACTCATGACCTCCAAAATATCAAAAGGCCCCACAAAATGATGTGAAAGCTTAGAACCCTTTCCATAGCGGATTGGGCTCTTACGAGGACGAACTCTCAAAAAGACTTTATCACCTAATGCGAAGTGATGATCAATCCTCTTGGTGTTTGCATACGCCTTCTAGCATGCTCGACATGCTGAAGATGTTGCCTAATCAGAATAACCTACTGCTCTAAGTCCTGTAGGTAAGTTGGTCCAAGTATAATCCTGTCATCTAGCTTGTCCCAACTCAAAGGTTTCATGTAAGGTCGACCATACAAATCCTGATAGGGAGCCATACCAATAGAACTGTGATAGTTTTTTTGTATGTAAAATCAACTAAATGTAAGTAATCTTCCCACTTTTTGTGCTGGTCCATCACATACATCCTCAACATGTCCTCTAATACCTGATTAACCCTCTCGGCTTTTCCAATTGTCTATGGATTATATCTTTGAGCTGAACTTAATTTTTGTACCCAAAGAGACTTAAAAGGAAGTCCAATAATACAATGTGTAAATGGTGTCCCTATTAGTGATGATGGTCTTAAGAATCCTATGCATCGACAATGTCATCCATAAACACTTTAGTAATGGAAAGTGCATTATAGATGAATTTGGTTAGCTAGAATCACCATTGTGACCATAATGGAATCATGATAATAAGAAGACATAAGGATTCCTACTATGAAATCCATGGAGAACACATCCCATTTCCACTCAAGAATTTCATGAGGATGTAAGATTCATGCGGGATGAGAATGCTTTGCCTTGACCCTCTAAAGCACTCAAGAAAATGTGCTATAAAATATGTTATGTACCGTCAAAGACCAGGCCAATAATATAACTCCCTCGGATCGGTGTGCTTTTTCTACACTCCCGGATGCACTACATATGGGGCTTCATGAGCCTCTATAAGAATGAAGCTACGCATATCGCTTGTCTTAGGCACATAGATGCGCCTATGGAACCAAAATAAACCACCCGCCTCTAAAATTCACTCTAAATATCTTACATCTAATGAACCGTGTGAATCATACATTTTCCTAACACCCTCATAAAACTTGTCCTCCTGGAAGGTGCTGAATAATCCTTCCTCTCAAGTCACGATTGGAGTGTCAATGATGAAAGCACATGTCATCGTCTACTAATTGCATTTGTAACAATGTTTTCCTTTGCTTTGATATACCGCACCTACATTGCATACTCACATAGAACTCCATCCAACACCATCAAGCGAGCATTGAGGTTCAAGTGTGATAAGATATGTTATAGGCTAGGTGATTTATCCTAAAAATGCAGGCCTACCCAAAAGAAAATGATGCCACCGCATATGAGCATGAACAATCATTGTAAGATTTAAGTCATGCGTATGATAGTTAAGCTCATAATATTTGAGCTTACGTGACTCAAAGGTAATAACCTCGACACTCCTCCATAAGAACCGCTCCCAAACCCTCTAGTGATGCATCATTACAAACTACAAAATCCTTTGTCAGATCCAAAAACTTCTAAGGTAGGCATTGTGGTTAACTTTTCCTTAAGAAACTCGAAGGACTTCTCACACTTATGTGACTAATCAAACTTCTTCCCTTTTCTTTGAAGGAAGTAATAAAAGAGCAAGCCTAGAAAACTCCTATGAAAATCTACGGTAATAACCTATTAACCCCATCAAAATCCTCACCTCAATAACTTATGTGGGCATCGGCCAATCAAGAATAGCCTATATATTAGAGGGATCTTGAGATACCTCACCGTTATGACGTCTCTCAAGTATGAATATTTTTCTAAAAGAAGCTTCAATTATTCAAGTTCTTGTTGATGATTATCTTTTCGGATGAACCATCAGAGTTGTGTGGTACCTTAGGAAAGTAGGACATGCACCCTAAGATAAGCTCCATATTTTAAAGAAGATGGTTCTTCTCTATGGTGTGAGATAAGGTTAGAAGAAAACTGAAATAAAATGTAAAACTAACTAAGGATATGCGTCAAAACAAATCGTACAAAGATACAAAGATGGATCCTGGGAAACTACTTAGAATAGCCAAAGATAATTTAGCATGACCTACTATTTTTAGAAGTATACTTGATTACCAGAGGTCGAGAAAGTGTAAAACATAACAATATATAGATGATAGATGTATAAATAAAACCCAAGGGTGTATAACATGATAGGTATTTGAAATTATCTAAAAACTACTAGCCATGAAAGATTAAATAAACAATACACATGTGATATCTACCCCGGGGTCACTATCATCACTTTTTGTTTACTTCATGCTCTATATTTTCCACACTTCACATTTTTTAATCACTCCACACTCTTCTTGTCTTGACACGCTCTTTCTACATCAATGTACATATTTATTAGATACACATCTCTATCTAATTTATGTTACCGATATTTCCGCTCACCAACATAAAGTGGGGAAAATGTAGAACGAAATCACACACTTTGGGTACATTAATATGTCCTAATTGCATATTACTATTCATATGACTCTTACGGGAGAAAAGTACTAGTTAATCACTACACTTTGTCTCTTAGGTTCCTTTATAGTCTTCCTCTTGACTTTACGGACCTCATTACCTGGTCTGACCCTTCGACTTCACCTTTTCTCGGGTCTAGACACCACCGACCAGCCAAGATGCCAATGCCTAGGTGCCCTCATCCCCTTTGGGTGCCCTAGAGCTCTTTGTATTTATCTTGCTCCTTTTAGAGTCCTTTCTAGCAGCTAGGCATCCTTATCTCTTAGGGGTCGGCCTTTTAGTGATCAATTATGAATTTTGAACAAGATACGCATATAAATACAAAGTTATGTGACCAAATTAAAGGATCAAGCTCTAAACATATATACTATCACCTAAGGTTGCATCTCAAAAGCATCTAAATAGCATCATTGCATCCAGATCTAGCACCATTGCAAGGGACAAGGGCTGGTTTTCTATAGCACACTTCATAATAGGAAGTCTATTCTATTCCAAGCACACATTTACTACATCCTTTTACATCTAGGAAATTTTCTTGCTATGAAGTGTGACATGTACAAGAGCCATCTAGGACACGATTGCTCACACATGCACATTCGGTTTGAGATGTAGTGAAAATCTCCATCGTAAGATCACCATTGTGATCACTAAGGATAGTCCAAACCCTCATTTTTCATATTTATTTTTTGGTATTTGATGTTATTTTGAGTGTTTTGTAGGTGATTTCTACATTGCATGGTGTTAATGACATCTATGGGAGTTGTGCGGCATACTACATGGATAGACATCAAGGGTTTTGGATCAACCAGCGACCCCGTGAAATAGATTTTTGGACCTCCTACGCAAACCTTGGCACACAAGAAGGGCATCCAGCACCCCAAGACCACTCCTGTGCATCGGCCCCTAATCCTCCCGCACTTCTGCAATTTATGGGCTTGGTCACAACCTCACGTGTTCCAGTTTGATTAGTTTTCCACCTCTGTACATTACTAGGAATATTGTGAAATCAATTAAGTGTCTTAATTCTTCATTACACTTAGGTTTTTACTTTCATTACTTGTTTCTTGAGTCCTCTAGTGTACTTTACTACCATATCTTTTTTTTATAACACATATTAGAATTTAAAATAAGTAATACTATCCATTTATTTTAGTTTTGTTAAATCATATACACAAGAGGTTATAGGTTGGTAGCATGATAGTTTGTGATGTTTTTATTATTGGTGACACTAGTCCAACCATCACTAGAGGAGTTGTAAACTATGGCATCATTAACCTACTATTTTTGTGTTGGTTGATGTGAATTTTCCATGAATCAAAGGGCACTCCCAAAGCATATGTACCAAGGATTGACACTAAAAGAAAGTGTTAGCCCGGGGTTGATATATAAAACTTCTTGAGTGAAATGATTCTCACCCAATTGAATTTTAATGATTTCTTTTAGATCCTTGGTAAAATCAATTTCTATCCAAACCTTTCTCTTTGGGATGAGCAACATAGAATTTATTTTTTTCGTGACACATGAGTTGGTCTAGTAGTTGAATTGGTTTGTCCAAAAATTCCATATAGATAGGGGGAATCCCAAGAATTCAATCCAAAAAGTATTTTTAGTTTCACTTATTTTGAGACCAAAAATCTTTAGCCCAATGAGAGAATATAATAAGTGTATTTTGGAAGATCTAGGGTCAATGATGACTATGGCTTTGGCAGTGTTTTAGATTAGTGAAACGAGAGAGAAAAAAACCCTTTAGTAATATTTTGTACTCCTTCAACTTGTTATCACCGAATCACAAAGACCCTTATGTTTATACAAGCGCATATACTTGAACTCACGGTGTGATTAGATAACAAGGGTACTATCTCCAAGTTGTGGGACTTGCTACTTGAGATAGACCTCCAGAGAAAGCTGGTTCTTTCTCCTAAACTACCTGCCACAATCTACTCTAATGCAGGGGAAACTAACTATTCTAATCTAAAATTCCAAGGGACCAGGAGAGAGAATGCATAAAATGAAAGCCTACACTAAAGCGGTGATACACCATAAAAGGAGGGTGTGAGAGTAGTCTCCAAATGCGTGAAATACAGAAGCAAAGTGCACACTAGAAGAGGTGATGATAGTTCTCCATAATCTAGCAAAATGCATTCACAACGATATTCCAAACATGCACAATAATAATGAATCCCTGCAAGAACATAATAATAGACACAATATTCTTGTGGAAAGATTAAAGGGGCAAGAAGAATGCAAGAAAACACAAAGCAGGGGAAGATACATCCACAAACTGATATTTTATTACTTCATGATATGCACAGTTCAATCTATTACAAGACAAGGGCCTGGATCACCATACAAGGAGTCCACTACAAGGACCTGCAGCACATTGGCTTCACAAAGAAATTTTGACAGAGCTTTGCTATCTGAAAAACTCCCCCTTTACAATGAGCCCAACACTCCAATTTATAGAAAAATGAGAAGGGAAAGAGAAGGGAAAATGAAAATCCCGAAATCTGTCCTTCAACCACCTGTAAGACGCATTAAAAGGAGTAAAATGATTATATATTACTTGCAAAAGTCTCCCCATACTATCCCATGTGCTGCAGCAGAGAAAGAATGATGACCATGCCTCTTAATTGCACTCCCAGCTACCAAATAAAACACTGTTATGAACCCGGTCACGTTTTCCTAAAAATATTGATCAATATTTCATCAAATATGGAATTTCTTGATTTCTGTGCATCGGGATCAGATTCACGATTCCAACGGTACCAATTTTGTGTGATTTCGTTGAGAAATGCAAAAGTTATGGCCTTCTGAGTACGGGCAGCTATTTTGGGTCCGCGCAGCGTTTTCATTATCCGACGGAATGAGCATTAACAGATCGAGCCGAATATGTTTCTCTTAATTAAAAATATCTACCCTCATTAAAATTAAGAAATCCAATTTTATGAAAATCGAGTCGGAGTCAAAAGTTATGGCCATTCAAGATTCACGGTCAAACGTTGACTTTTCTTCTTGCCTTCACCGCTTCGGCTTTTCACGCCCCACGCGTGCCTTTGTCCCGCTAATGTCACGGAAAAAATCTCCCGCTTCAGCCTATTCGGACTCCCTTGTTCCTCGTTTGTGGTGAAGACACGTGGTAAGATTCCATTCGCTCTCGTTCTTTCGGCTTTTCGCCCCTCCACGTACTTTTGACCCGCATGTCCCAAACTGCCTTGGACGAAAGTCTCATGTTTCAGCCGAATCGGCCGGTTCGCGTCCTCCGCGTACTTTTGTCCTAGATGTCCCAAACTTGACAATTTTTTCTCTCGGCCGGTTCGTATTTTGGCGTCCCACGTGTACCTTTGGCCTGGATGTCCCAAATTGTTGCTCGGATTTTCGGCCGCCTTCATGTCCCGTGCGCGTACCTTTGGCCTCGGCTGTCAAATCGCACGAAAACAACACTTAGTCGATTTTTTCCACTTTTCAGTCATTTTTCCTTTTCGCATCCCTCGCATCCCGATGTCCCGGATGTCCCTTTTCTCTACAGACTGGCTGGCGGCCTTTCGGCCGATTCGCGCCCAGATGTCCCTCATGTCCCGACTGTTGCAAGGACTAGGACTTAGCCATTTTTCATGATTTTTCATGGCCCAAGCTTGTTTTCTGCAACTTTTTCACATTTTTAAAACTTGTTGGGTTTTCCTCTTGGACAGGAGAGTTAGAAAGAAGCCGAGGGGACCCCAGAAACATGATTTTTTTCCTTGAATCAATATAATTGTTTGGGACTAAAGAATTTGATGCATGTTATCAAAATTACCTTGAGGGGTGAATTTTGGATAACACAACTTTAATCGCATGTTACACATGGTTATATATTCATCACTTAAGCATGCCCTTCGATGAGGGGACTCACCTGAAAAAAAACCCAACCATAGTATAACTTTCAATCTAGATACTGGTAGAATCAAATTTAGGTATATTTAAAATCACATATGGAAGAGTGGTATCGGGCTCGAGTCCTTACCTTCAAATACTTACGGTGACAAACTTGTGTGGGAATTTGGTGCCATCTCACTCTAAAGATCCTACAACATGACCTACATCAAATAATGCAAAAGACATGGAGGTGGTCATAACTAAGGGCTAGCCTAGGGCTCTCCAAAGGGTAGAAAAGGCTCTAGCATTAAAAGCACAGCTTAATGACAACAAACTAGAACCCTCCTCCGCAAGATTTATTAATAAATCTACAAAATGACAATACGAAAATCACATAAACCCTAATTACTTTGAAGGTTCCATTTTTATTCACATATCATATTCTTTAAAGATGGAATAAAAATAATGAACAAATAAAATCCATGGTTGAAAAAGTTATGTTATGGATAAATCTCAAACATGAGAATTGATGGATCTTCCACCACGAAAGAAACTATTGTTGTTAAATGGGTGTTTAAGACAAATTTCAACATGAACATTTTAGTGATATTGAAAATGCAAAGAAAAATTAGTTAAAAGGGTATTCATGTTTGCCCTTTCTCCCTCCTCCTCTTGGTTTCACAAATTGGAAAATAATTGTGTAAATATTCCTCTTATGTGTCTAAGTCTTACTTATACAACGAAAATGATTCTTAGATTAGAAGCTCAACGAAAATAGAAAATATAATATATTAAACCTATATTTCGAATGAAATTTTGAAATAAGAAGTTTACATTGATCAAATACCAGGATATGAATTGGGAGGACGAAGGAAAAGTGTATAATTTGGAGAAATTACTATATGGGTTTAACTAGGCACCCAAGGATTGGTGTAGCCACATCGATTCTTATTTTATAAAGAATGAATTTTTCAATTGCTCAAATGAGCCTACATTTTATAGACAAAAATAAATAACCTAGAGAAATGTTGATAGTTTGTTTTTATGGGAGTAATAAATTTTTAGTTAATGAATTTTGTCGAAGAAAATTCAAGGAGAAATACAAATGACTCACTTGAGGCTAATGAAACATGTCATTCGAATTGAAATTTATTATATGAATAACATAATTTTTATTTCACAAATAAAATATACAAAAAAATGTTTTATAGAGATCTATAATGCAGAATAGCAAAGTTGTTTGCGCACCTATTGTCATAAGTAAATAGATGTTCAGGTTTGATGTACTTAATGGTCACTAGGCTAGACAATGTTTTTTGTTCTTTATTTTAATTGAATGTCAAAACATTACAAAGGAGCACTTATTTATATAGATGGTCTATAATCTATATAGTAATTTTACAAACTAAAACATCCAGGAATAATTTTGACTTCAATTGCTTGACTCTCCATGTCATAGTATCAATGGTCTTTACATTGTCATGATGTCAAGGGCCTTTTCATTCAGCAAGAAATAATCTCTGGTAGGCTCTATATGATCCAAACAAGTTCACCAACGGACCAAATGGCATTGAAAAAAATCGTTTCAATTTGGAATTTGGCAGATCAAAGAATTAATTTGCAGACATCTTTTCATCAGGTTAGTTATTGTTATTTTCCAATTTATGAAAACATATGATTTGTTTTCAACTTAAAATAGATTAAAGCAAGAATTATCTCTCCATTTTTAGTTCCCCATTTCAATAGAAGTCAGTGGTCTCTAGTCACCAAGAGGACTCGCCAAATCTATCTTCTTTCTCATCATCAGAACAGCAACCAAAAATTCCACCATGATTTCATTTTGATCACAACTAAACAAGGGGAAAGTCAACGCTCCCCATCCAACCAAGAAATCCAATGAAGAGGAGAAGTCATCCTCGTCATGGGCCCCCAAGCCCCAACCATATCGTAATAAGAAATTGATTTCAATTCATGGCAACAATAGGCTTCCACAACGTAAAAGAAATCTCACATTCAAAACACAGTCCAGAACAAAACTACACAACAGCAACCACAGATAAACACAACAACCAATACTCGTGGATTTATCATGCAAGCCAAAGGAGCAAGACCTATGGGGGAAGCTGCTTATGCCTCCCAAAGGGGAAATGGGTATCACCACCTGAAAACAAACTACCAATATATATATATATATATATATATATATATATATATATATATATATATATATCATTTCAAATCCCTGACATAACCTTATGCCTCCCCTAAGTACCCCTTATTCCTCCCCAACCTCTTATGGCACCCCATAATGAGTAAATAAATGCAAGCTATTTATTTTACAAGGTGGAACCCATTCCCAACTCCCTCCACACTTATACCTCCCCAAAACACTTATGCCTCCCCACAAGAATCCCCATAGTCTTCTCCTACACCATACCTAGGCCATCTACCCAACCCACCAACAAACATACAAAAACATTCAACCATTCACATATGCATAAAATGAAAGAAGAGCATTTTCAAGAGCCAAGCTCTTACCTCTCCATGATGGAGTTTGTTCCAAGGTTCAAAACAACAAGATTTTCCAATGCAAGCAGTCCAAAAGATCAAAAAAACACAAGCATTCAATAAGTCTCCAACTTTCTCCAATAACAAGAGCTCAAACACCCAAAAGAATTTGCTCGAAAATGAAGAGATAAAAGTGAAGCAACCCAAAACAAGCCAAGGAAATTTAAATAAATAGAAGAGGGAAGAGAAGAGGATGAGGTGGATCCATGTAGGATGCCACTTCACACATCCTCAACTCCACCTCATAAGTCAACTTCAATCTCCAAGGCATAATAAATAAGTGGGTGGATGAATGACAATTTTACTTACACACTCAAACCAAGCCCACACCCCTAAAAGGACTGAAATTGAAAACATGTAAGAAGGTGCAATTAAAACTTTACAACTTGTCTTCTCAAAATGCATAATGAAGGTCTAAATTTAACTCCCTAACCATAGGTAAGGTTGGTATACAAATTTAAGAGGTGTGGAAAAAGGCCTACCTATCCCACAAGCCTCTAAAATCAGCCTCCAAGGAAAAATTCGAATTTCAAAAGGAAGGTGGAGTGTTTCATACTCAAAATTTAGTTACACAACTCTTACACATTACTTACAACACTTAATTCAAGAGCCAAAACATTTAATAATGGCATTCTTATGACCCATTTGATTAATTAATTTTAAAAATATGATTACTCACAATATTTACACACAATTTAATTAAATAGAAAAGGGGAACACATCACTAATTAAACACATACTAACATAAACAAAGGAACCAGATAAAAGAAATACATAAAATCCCTTGGTCACATTTGAAGGTGATCCCCCATGGAGATCCCTAACAACAATACAACACACACAAACAAATACAAGTTGCCATGGTGACCCTTGTTGAATTCATCTAGAATTCCAATGTGGTTGGTCTCCAATCCCCCAATGTTTGTTGTGATATGTTTACCTACAAAACACAAATACCTCCTTCGGCCTCATGGCCACATCAAATCATCAAAAATAAATATAAGATATAATTCCAAAACCATATATACATATGAATCACAACATCATCAAGGTAAACAACAATATCATTTGAAATTTCATTAATAACCATATGATCATCAAATTTAATTCAATTTTCTAGGTCTACTCAATATATCAAAATATCACATGTCCGAACAACATCTATAATTATAACCATGTCAAACAACATATCAACATCAATAAAAATGTCTCTAGTAATCCACATGTGTCATATATGAATCAACATCAACAATAGTCCATGCTCTAACATCTAACATCATGCTAAATCAAAACTATAATAATTTCCATCATATAGTCAACAATGTAATGATCAATATCAAAAGGTTTCGAAGGGAAGTTGGAACTACACCCCCCCCCTTAGACTTAACTTCCTCCTAGAAGTCATTGGGAAAGATGTGTAAACTGATCTTGTAACAAAGTAGCATCCTCCCATGTAGCCACAATCTCATCATATTTGTCCCACTGCACTCGAACTTGGTTAATCTCTCTACCTCGAAGTCCCAGGGTCCTCGCGCCGACCATCATCTGCCCCTGATCTTGCACCTGCAATGAGGTCCAATCTAGCACATGAGAAGGATCTAAAATATATCTCCTAAGTACTAAAACATGAAACACATCATGGATGTGAGACAAGCTAGGTGACAACACTAGACGGTATGCCAAAGGGCCGATACACTCCAACATCTCAAAAAGACCCACGAATCTAGGAGCTAACTTGGAACCTTTTCTATAACAGATAGGGCTCTTATGTGGCCTGACACGAAGGAACACCTTCATGCCCACATCAAAACTACGGTCGGTCCTATGCTGATATGTATACTTCTTCTACCTATCTTGTGCCTCCTGTAGTCTCTGTCTGATCATAACCACCTGCTACTCCATGTCCTATAACAAAGCTGGTCCAAGAGAAACCTTATCCTCTAACTTGTCCCAGCTAAGAGGTGTCCTACACTCTCTACCATACAAATCCTAAAAAGGATCCATGCCTATAGAACTCTGAAAACTATTATTGTAGGAAAACTCCACCAAGTACAAGTACTCCTCCCATCTCAACTGATGATCCATCACATACATCTGAAGCATGTCCTCCAAAATTTGATTCACCCACTCAGTCTATCCATTTGTCTTAGGGTGATATGTTGTGTTGAAATTGATCCTCATCCCAAGGGCTTGCTACATGGTAGTCCAAAAATGGGAAGTGTACAGAGGATCCTTGGCCACAAATGATCTTCCACAGTAATCTTGTGGCACTGACAATATCATCCAGATAAACCCATGCCACTACACTAGCTATATAAGTGGTCTTCACCGGAGAAAAATGAGCCACTTTTTTCAACTCATCCACCATGACCATGATGACATCATGGTGGTATCTCGACATCGGTATCCCAACAATGAAGTCCATGGAAATGGTGTCCCACTTCCATTCTCGGTATAACATGAGGAAAGAGAAGGCCAACGAGATGTTGATGCTCGGATTTCACTTTTTGGCACTCTAAACATCGTTACAAAAATTGAGCCATGTCTCTATGAAGTCCCCTCCAAAGTGATACAACTATCTCAAAGTGGCGTGCATCTTTTTCACCCCGGGATGGGTTGAATAGGGTGCATGATGTGCCTCTGTCAAGATGTCTTTCCTCAAGCCTCCATCTCTGGGAACATAAATTTGGCCTCTATGCCTGAAAAGGCCATTTTCCTCCAATGAAAATCCATAAAAATTCCCTTCAAGGGGTCTTTTTGACTCGATCTCTGCTCTAGCTACAATGTAGAAGTTGTCAAGAGGAAGCTGTTGTAGAATCCTACTCCATAAATTTGTGCCCACCAAAGTGGCCATAACCACATGTCTCCTTCTATTGAGAGTGTTTGCAACCACATTCTCCTTCCCCTTCACATGCTCTATCTCCATATCATACTCACAAAGCAACTCCATCCAATGTTGTTGACAAGCATTGAGATTGGGCTGCATGAAGAGGTGCCGAAGACTCAAGTGATTTTTCCTCGGTGTGAATCTATGACCAATAAGAAAGTGTCTCCATCGAACCAAATCGTGGAACAACTACCGCAAGCTCAAGATCATAAGTTATATAATTGAGCTCATAAGATTTTATATTACGAGACTCAAAGGAAACTACTTTTCCCTCTTGCATCAACACACCTCTAACTCCTACCAAAGAAGCATCGATGCATACAAAAAACTCACCCTGTAGATCCGTCACTGCAAGAATAGGTGTTTTCACGAGGCATTCCTTTAGTGTCCTAAAGGCTTGCTCGCATCTAACCAATAAAACAAATTCTTATCTATCCGCTAGTTGGTACCCAAATTGATTCTCCTCAAAATTTGAGCAAAGATCACATGTTTAACAGAAGTGTAGGGACAAGCATAGCATGTAGTGTGTCATTTGTAGCCTGGGGATGAAATGCAACTTGCTCTTTATCACTTATATGTGGAGAAATGGGTAAGACCTCTGAGGATGTGACCTATCCTCAATACTTTATGGTTGTGCCTTTCAACTAGAGTGAGAGGACCCTTTTATAGCCTCGTTGTTTGTGGAGGGATGGAGATGTCCTTCCTCGTGAAATATTAAGAAAACCTTGAAGAAAATATGATCAATGCAACAAAACCTAACTCTCACGAGTGTCACTCTAGATAATGGAGATATTTTCTAAGCAAGGTTCAGGCCACTAAAGACAATGAAACCTGATTGTTTCTACATATTTTGATGGTAAAATTTATGCATTTGTATACATTAATGAAAAATAGGGGTAGTATGGGTATGATTATTTGTTTTTAAGTGAATTTTTCATGGGATGTGAAGCAAGATAAATTTGATTATACAAGATCTTTCGAGGGACTTTAGAATAATGAGCAACTTCAAATGTAAAGCTTCAGAAATTCCAGATGTTCCTCAACTGGAAGGTGTGCTTCAAAGAGAGGCCCAAATCAGAATGTTTTCACATAATATTTAAGACTCTAATATGAAGGATCGAATTAAAAGACTCAATTAAACACTATGGTTTTTGATTAACCATGCCTAAGGTACACCGAAGACTTACGGACAATCTTTATCAAAAATGACGATAAATCAATTTTAAATTTGTTTATCTCATCCAAGATGAAGGCTCTTCTTGAAATGAAATTGCAGATACCATTAAACTATCACAGGGATGAGATCCTATGTGATTTCACAAAATTATAGTGTAAGATTGTAATAGGAACGAATAGAACTATCTCGTAGACATTTTAAAACAAAGTAAACATTAATTACTCGAGTCAACATAGATTAACTCAAATTTGATTAAACTTATTAATAGGGGAAAGTTTCTAGAATAGTCTTAGAGATTTTCAATGGCTATACACTCACAACCACCTTGACACGATCGATTTTAACCCAAAAGAAATATACAAGTTTCTCAAACAAGTCCCTCGAGAAAAATGTGCTCTATCAAGATTTTCTCTTAGAAAATATGTTCTAACCTCTAACACTCCCACCTTCCAACTTGGAGCTGAGCTCTTGTATTTATATCGAAGTGACCAAAATAGAGGAAAAATGAAAATTTGATGACATGTCGACCATTAAGTATTAATTCTTCACAAATCTATCCACAATCTGATTTTTTTTTTTTTAATATCCTCCATGCTTGCTTTGGCATTTTAGAGGAGGAATAATGGAAAATAATATCAGAAATGGGTAGTGGAAGCAAGCAAATCCACTTTAATGGCGTGAAATCCATATTCCAGTTTTCTTCCCATCAAGTCCTATGAAAGTAATATTTTATGATTCCATGGTGTAGTGGAGGTCCAGAGATTTTCAACGGTGTCGATTTGTAATATTTTGAGCCTTGAGTTAAAAGATATGCCCCTTCATAGTTTGTATCGAGTCCGTACAAATGGGTTGGAAAATAATTTGAAAAATGGGTCCCCTTTTCCTTTTACAACCTTTGATAAAATGTAGAAAATTCACATTTTTCTATGCACCTCCACCCTCGAGAAATGATCTTGACATGTATCTTGAGGTGGGTCCCAAAATAACCGTGGCCAAAATATGTTATTTCATTTCCTTTTGGAAAAAGGAAAATTCTCCAAATTCTCCACACAGCTCCGCCTCGAGAAATGATCCTAACACATGTCCCATTCAGGTCCAAGCGAACCATGCTTCCATTTTCACCTTTAACTCCCTTTTTCCACAAAAGTAAAATTTTCCAATTTTCCTCCAAAAGTCCACACTTCCGCCATTGACAGAGCAAGCTTTGACCTTTCCCCATTGGGACCACGAGCCATTTTGAGATTTTAATCCCTTTGATGACAGGGGCAAAATTCCAAGTTTCCCCGATGGCTAGCCTTCCCACCTCTTAACATTTTCAAAGCCAACCTTTACCTCCTTCTTTTCGGGCTCGCGGGCCATTTTGAGATTTTAATCCCTTTGATGACACAGGTAAAAATTACATGTTGCCCCCAATGGCCCGCCTTCCTGCCTCTTAACATTTTCAAAGCCAACCTTGACCTCCTTGTGGCTGTGGGATGTTTTGAGATTTTAATCCCTTTGATGACAGGTGGCAATAATTCTAAGTTACCCCTGATGGCCCGCTTCCCTGCCCCTTTGACTTTTCAAATTGCCACACATCACAATGGCACATCTTGAGATGGTCCCCAAAAGTTTGAGACCTTGAATGAGCATGGGCTCGCCACGTGTTGCCATGGTGCAACTTCAAAACCTTAAGGATTCAAAATGATTTAGTGGGCGCACACTTATATTTTATAATTTTACTCCATTTTGTGAAAAGGGCTAAAATCCAAATTTCCTTTCAAGGCTTGCATCTCCACCATTAGCTTTGGCACGTGTCCTTCTACGGGGTCAAAGTAAGACTTTTTCTACCACTTAAAATTTTCTTTAATCAAAGTTTCAGCAGGCCACAAGGTGGGTTCAAACCTTTTGCCAAAGTATCCAAAAGAAAAAGTTGAAAAAACAAACCCACCACGCCCCATCCAATCAGAAGAAGCCACATAAGCACCAAAAGAACCAATCAAATTTGAGCGGAGCTACAGGACCAAATTTAAAATTTTACCAAAAAGAAAAAGTGATAAGTTAAATCATTCACCTACCATCCTCTGACCAACCAAAAGATTCCACGTGACCACTAAACGCTGAGGAATAACTTTGATAGGAAAAAGACACCCGTCGATTGATCAAAAACATGAAATTCACCATTCATGTCCGTAATGTAATTTTTTTGGTAAGGATGAAAATTTCTCGAAACAAAACCAAGTGAATCATGGTTCGAGCATCTTTCAACCATGGATTTAGATTTTTAAGGAATACAAATATAAATTGATAATTCTCGAGTCATGTCATGGCCGGGAAAATAGGAAAATGGCAAAGCCCGCGGATTTTGAAAAATTTAGGGCAAACACAAGGCAAACTCAAAGAATCCTTCAAAGAGGGACATGACAATAGATTTTACAAACAGCTCAAGTCATTCAAATGGAGGTAGAATCTCTCGGAACACCCACATCGAGAGAAAACATGTTTCGTAACAATGCAGAGAGAGGAAAATTAGGGAAAATGGTGCTAGATCAAAATAAGCACCAACATCGGCTTCAACTTGGGGATGGGCACTCCCGTGAGTGCCACAAGAAAAAAAGTAGACCAAGTGCCAAAAAATATCCATTACGAACAGGATTCAGCTTGCAAAGCAAAAATCAAGACCATGCCCCAAAACAAACAGAGAAACCAACAAAAACAAAGCCATCGGGGTCTAGAACGAACAAAAACACGAAAGATAGAAAAGACAACAACAAACCATACATCGCATGTACTGACGATGTTCACCTTGATTCGGTGAATCAATCCAAGAACTATTTCAAATTCATGGCATTAACATGAAATTCGAGCAATCTCCCATCCATGTCTTTATGGAATAAGGTATGTTCACCAATTCTAATATCAATGGAGTAAGGGCCTATCCATAAAGCATCAAATTTTCCATGCTCACCCTTATCTTCATGCCTGTTATCTCATAACAGCAGGAGATATCCAATATTGAAATCTCTTGGGGTGACCTTCTTGTCACAAAAATTTCTTCATCTTTTCTCTTAACTTTACATGCCTTTGGTGGGATGCCCTCCTTTCTTCATCAAGTTCAACAATTTGGTTAATGTGGGCATCATATGGACTTACCTCTTGGTCTTCTATTGTTGAATGAATTGATATGAGGATAATTTCATATGCAGAGAAGCAGGCCTTGAGTTCCATACACCAACTCAAATGGACTCTTTCTAGTGGCTCTTTTAATAGTAATTTAGTCAGCCTAGACAACAAACTTCAATTGCTCACCCCATTTTCTCTTGTTTAGCTCCAAGGTTCTTCTGATAATCTTCAACAAATTTTTATTACTGGACTCAGCTTGTCCATTTCCTTAGGGATTGTAATTAGAAGCATATGTCAAATTGATCCCATATTCTTTACACATTACCACCAAGGGTTTAGCTTTGAAGCTCATGGCATTGTTAGCAACAATTTTGACTAGCACCCCAAACCTGCAGATGATATGGTTCAACATGAAGTCCATGACAATTTGGTGTGTTGCCCTTTTGGGGATTTCCCCACCGACTTAGTGAAGTAATCTGTGGCTATAAGAATCCAATTATGGCCAGACTTAAAGGGTCTAAAATATCACCAATGAAATCCATCCCCCATTGCTTGAATGGGGCTTCAATTGATATAGGCTACAGAGGAAGGGAGCACAAGCTTTCTGGGATCTTCCAAAGAAGCGCTAACAACTCTTACATCATCTAACCAAAAGAGTTGCATCCTTGAAGAGAGTTGGCCACCAATAACCATCCCTCAAGATCTTATGTGTTGTGACTCTTCTAACAACATTCCCCCCATAAATTCCTCCATGAAGATCAACAATTACCTTGGGGGCTTCATCTTCAATAATGCACCTTAAGAGAACTCACTTAGGGTTCTTCCAAGCTAACCCATAATTAGTAATGAAATATTTATGGGAAGCCAACATAAGGTCTCTTTTCTGGTTCTTACTTAAATACTCAAGGCAGTTCAGATGTCGGAGATAAAAATTACATCTTTGTACCTCTCGAGAACTCATCAAGTTTCAAAACATCTACCCTACTTTCTTCTACTTCATTTACCTCAACTATTTACAAGTTTCTCTCAGCCATAACCTTAGCTAAGCCCAAACCTCTCACCAAATTCGTGGTTTAGATATCCATGTGATATTCTTGTAGCTTGTTCACCCATCCGCATCTTTTTCTTGAGACTTTCATTTCGATAAGATATCTTTGACCATAGTGTGGGGAACATAAGCAACAATTTTAGAGCTCAAAATGTAAGGACTAAAGACTTTTGTTGTTTTACTATGGAAAATGTGTGTTTCTCCATAATAGTGTATTTTAACTCAGCCCCCTACAATGCCTTACGAAAAAGGCAATTGGCCTCTCAGCCCCTTCATCATCTTTTCGCAATAAAATAGATGCAATAATGTTTTTGAATAAAAAACACATGTGGAAAGGCTTCTTGTAAACTGGAGCTGCTAGAAAAGGCACATGATTTAATGCTTCTTTAATCCCATTGAAATCTTGAATGACATACTCCTCCCACTTGATGACTTGGTACTTCTTTAACATGGAAGTGATTGGGATGGTCAACTCAAAGCAAATTTTCATATAAATCTTCGATGAAGTTTATTTTCCCAAAGAAGGACTAAATTCCTTTCTTGGTTCTTGGGATTGGAACCTTGTTGATGGCGTCTACCCTTTCTGGATCAATCATCACCCCCTCTTGTGACATAATGTGACCAAGCAACTTTTCCTTATGTACTCCAAAATTGCACTTCTTTGGATTGAGTGAAATGCCATATTCTCTGCATCTTATCAGCATTTTTTCCAAGTGTAGCAAGTGATCACTTCTCTTTCTGGAGAACACAATTACATCATCTTGGTAGACAACAATAAAATCATTGATGTAACCAGCAAAAGCAACATCCATTTCTCTCTGAAAGGTTTCTCCAGCATTCATTAGCCTAAAGGGCATCGACATATACATATGTCCCCTAAGGAGTGTTGAAGGATGTTTTAATTCTTTCCGATTCCTTCACCATAACTTGGTTGTAACCAGAGAAACCATCCAAGGTAGAAAGTAACTCGGAACTAGTCACTAGATGCAACATGTTTTCCATGTTTTGTAAAGGATAATTATCCTTCATGGATGATCAGATTGAGATTTCTAAAGTCCACACATAGCCTAATGTCACCATTCTTCTTTCTAACTAGTACTAGGTTTGCAACCCAAGAATAATACCTTGTAGGCTGAATAATCCCTCCATCCCTAAGTCTCTTCAATTCTTCTTCCATTTTAAGAGACATGAGTGGATTGATTGGCCTTTATTTCTACTCCGAATGTTTTGCATTAGATTCCAAGGGAATCTCATGTTGAAACAAATATTCTATATATGCCTTCAGCTTAGAATAAGTCCAAGCCATGCAATCTTGATACCTTTTCGCAATTGGATGTAGGACTGCTTCTCCTCCTTGCTGAGATTGCTGCCTAACAAAATCTTCCTTGGTTTCTCCTTTGTTCTAAGGTCATGCTCCTCAATATCCCTTGAGGCTGCCATGCATCTGTTAATAATGTGATCAACATTATCAAAGTTAGATTCAAGAGCAACCAGCCCTCTAGGAATGGTATTAGTCTTTAGCTGGATGATTCCTTTTCCAAACAAGGTTTCCTTACCCTCTATTACGCACAACATAGGCTCCCAATCAATATTTTGATCAGAAAATGCCCCTTTTTCTACTGAAATGTTTCGACTTGAGCATCATCGTCAAAAATTGCTAATGTTTAATGTTGTCGTGCACAGATGGCCTAGTTAACACCTCAACATCATATTCACAATATACATTACACAATTATCAAACTGATATCCCAACATAGCAAGCTTGTCTTCCAAATCATTGAACCTCCTATCATGATGCACAATATTGAATGGATCAAACATCTCAATGAGATCCCAAGCTGCATGCTTGTATTGTTTCATTCACTAATTTTTTGTTGCATAAAGTTTTCTTACTTGCTTTACAATTAATTCTTAATCTCCCTTGACAATGATGTCTTTAACACCATATTTCGAAGAAATCCTCAAACCTAACAACAACGCCTCATATTCAGAAATGTTATTAGTGCATTCAAAGTTGAGTTTGAAAGAAAATAAAAAATCTTCCCGACTTGGGGAAATTAGAACAACACATGTACCATTTCCAAACTTGGAGCAAGCTCCATTAAATAATAAAGTGCAAGGAGAGCCTTCCTACTCAAGACACTTGAATTCTTCAATCTTGTTCTCTTTTCCATAAGCAAATTCTATAAAGTTATCAAGCATCAACTCTTGTGTACAATACTTCATAAGATGCATTATTGGGATTTTCAATAAGGTGTAACATCTTGTTTTCCCCATACAACTTGACAAGGCTTCCCTCAATTGGGATGGTGGCATAGTATATATCCATTTGAACACTCCCACAAACACTTACATCCCATTTTCTAGATAACAACATACCCCACTTGGTCGGGAAATCAATAATAACTACATCAAGCTTCAAATTCATGCATGGATAGGCTACAAGTTATACCACAAAACCTTCACACATCCCACCACTGGCACTTCTCTGGAATCCATGGAATTTCACTTCCCATATGTGGTTGTTAATTTCATATTCATTTCATTCATAACCTCTAGAGGTATAACATTGCATGATGCCCCTGAGTCAAACATACAGTTGTGTAACAATCTATCCTTAATGATCAAAGTGGTGAAGAATGGATCCACATTCAGTTGAGAATATAATAAGGATATCTCCAAATATACTTTAGATGGTTCATCTAGATCTTATAATGCTAGTGGTGCCTCTAATGATTTAATTATCGGTGAAGTCTCTACAATGTTTTATATTTCTGCCTAGGTAGTTTTCTCCTCTTTCAGCACAAATACTCTAGATCCCACTTCTTGTGCTCAGGAATCCTAAGCAATTCAACAATTGGAACTGAGATCTTGATCTGACTCAAGACTTGGGCAATATCATAAGGGATAGACTTTGGCAAGGAAACATTGGAAGGAAGGTTGACACACTCATTAGATGGAACAGGAGTTTTGACAACTTGGGAATGAGGAGGGGTATGATTTTTTCTTGGGATAGCAAGGCCCTTGGCAGATGCATCTTTCTTAGGAGCCTCTTTAGGAACATTTGAAAGCAATGGAGTCTTTGGCTTGGCCTGAGGCCCTATCCCTTTGACAACCCTACTTCTTGTGTTGTGCTCCTTTTCTTGAGCCATAACAACATTCATCAGCAAATTCTTGTCTTCCTCAGATGTGATTCCTCCATCATACTTCTTTATCATTAAATCCCTTAAATAATCAAATTAATTATTAGGTGATTCAAAATATTTCACAATATCTTCTTCTAAAATATGAGAGGGAGATAGAATAGGTACACAGTGGATGCAATCCAAAAAATCAGGAGTAGTTCTAGAACTTATCACCTCGGTTGAAGTTGCCCCTCATTGTGAGCTTGTAGAGAAACCCATCATGCAGACATCATCATCATTATCATCATCATCTTCTTCTTATTCTTTCTGATCTTCCTCACATGGGGCATGGGGCATGAAACATCTGTCACACCAATCAATGACATTTGTCTCCTCCACAACATCAACTCTGGCAGCCAAAGGATCGGTACTGTTCGTTGTCCCCGGCTTGGGATCTGTATATTTCAAAATCAAACAGGTCCCTTGCCTCTATCATCATATCTTTGGTGATTTGTAAACCTTTCTTGGCCTTATTTCTTGTGTTGACCTTGTGAGCTCTACCCAATCCCCTTTTCTGCCTGGGCTAATTTGTATGATATTTCTTTGACAAGCCCCTGCCAAAGTTTTCACAACTTCCTCCAAATCAACAACCTTACTTGCTTGAGGATTTTCCAGGTTAATTAGTTTTACACCCTCCTTTTTGAAGGCTTTCCAATTGCCTTGATGTTATTCTCAATTTGCAGAGCCATGGTGAAGGCTTGCCTCAAATTTGTAGGGTTTTTTTCCCTCAAGTAATAAACAACTTTTTTATCAAATGCATCTGAATATTTGATCAAACATGATTCATCACATGGCCTCAAGCTAACAGGAAATATTCTCAAGGTATTGTTAAACCTTGTGTTGAAATCATGTAATGAATCATTAGGATTCTTCATGATGTTTTCAAATTCTGTCAAAAGAAACCTAGGGTCAGTTCTATCACCATACATCGTAATCTAAATACATTGTTCATCTCTATCCAAGAATCAATGGAATTATCTGGCAAAGCTTTATACTATTCCCTTGCATCCTCTTCCAAATTATGGATAAACAAATTGATATATACATCTTCATGTTTAATCTCAAAGTCTTCCATCATGTTGATAAAAATATTTAAATGTTGATCACCAGTTATAGCATTTTTTCCTTGGAACTTTGGTAGTTTGTTCCTTACATTTTAAGGAAATGTATTTTGATAACCAACCATCCCTATAAAATTTATAGGTTCAAAGGTACTTACAATGAATGGAGGTCTGGGTGGGGGTAGGGCCATGTTGTTATGAGGAGGTGACCCTGGAGGGGATACAAATTGATAAGGGGTAGAGGGTCGTTGATACACAGGAGTATAAATTTCAAAGTGGATATCCCCTAAAGGCCTTATCTCTTGGAAATCCCTATCAACTTCAGAAAAGATAGGTGTAGAATGAGAAGAAAACTTTTCAAAATCAAATGAAGACCCCTCTCCAGTTGGAGAATTCAATTCCACAAAGAGGCTACCTGATTCAGAAGCACTTGAATGGCAGTATTCAATGATAGGTTGATCAATTTCATCAATGGAGATCCCTTTTTCTTATCTACTGATCTCTAATAAATCTCCAAGATTTTCTTCCTTTTGACTTTGTTTTTCCTAGCTCTACAAATAATGTCCTAGTAGGATTCCTAACAAAGAAATATCTTCTTCCTTCCAACTTCACAAATATTGGAAAAAAATCTCACTTGACAGAGGTTAAGACACTGGTACTCATTAAGAATCAGATCAACAGGAATTCGCCACTAAGGATTTCCACCTTAGTTGTGTAAATGCACCGAATATGATCTCACAAATGTCCGTGAACACTAGAAACTAGAAACGAAAAGATTTCGACTTCTCTTGACCTGCATTTATCAATGAAAGCTAGTGCACTAGGTGTGAAAACTAAAGGAATTGAACATAACACTTGGAGCATATAAGAAGTGTTTTACCAGGGTATGAATATGAACTGTAACCACTATTTTAGAGGGCGCTAGTAAGGTGTCGGGTACCCAAATTGATTCTCCTCTGTCGAAAGAAGACATTCTTCTTAGCCTAGGGATGAAATAGCTTGCCCTTTTCACTCGGGATGTGGAGAAATGTAACCTAGATTTGACCTATCATCACTACTTTATGGTTGTGCCTTTTAACCAATGTGAGAGGACCCTAAAGGTGGAGATGTCCTTTTGTGAAATATTAAAAATTTTTGAAGAAAATAAGATCAATGCAACAAAACCTAACTCTCAAGTTTTCATTCTAGATAATGGAGATATTTTATAAGAAAGTTTTAGGTCACTAAAGACAATGAAACCTGATTGTTTAAGCATGTTTTGATGGTAAAAATTATGCATGTATACATAATGATTATTTATTTTTAAGTGAACCAAGTAGGATAAAGCTGATTATACTAGATCTTTAGAGGGACTTTATAATAATGAGAAACTTCACAATAGAAAGTTTCAGGAAAGTCAAGACATTCCCTCAACTAGAAGGTGTGCTTCAATGGAGGCCCAAATAAACAAGTTTTCACATAATCTTTAATACTCCAATACGAAGACTCAATTAAACACTATGCTATTTGATTAACCACGCCTAAGGTACACCCGAAGACATACAGACAATCTTTATCAAAAAATAACAATAAATTAATTTTAAATTTGTTTATCTCATCCAAGATGAAGGATCTTCTTGAAATGAAATTACAAATACCATTAAACTATCACAGGGATAAGATCATGTGTGATTTCACAAAAAAATTAGTATAAGATTGTAATAGTAACGAATAGAACTATCTGCAGACATTTTGAAACAAAGCAAACATTAATTACTCAGAGTCAACAGAGAATAACTCAAATTTTATTAAACTTATCAGGAGAGGAAATTTTTTAGAACAGTCTCAGAGATTATCAATGGTTGTACACTCATAACCACCTTGACATGATCTAGTTTAACCCAAAAGAGATATACAGGTTTCTCAAATAGTTCCTCAGAAAAATGGGCTCTATTAAGCTTTTCTCTTAGAATTTTTTTTCTGACCTCTAACACTCCCACCTTCCAACCTACAGCCGAGCTCTTGTATTTATATCGGAAAGCGACCAAAATAGAGGAAAAAGGAAAATTTGATGACATCTCAACCACTAAGTATTAATGCTCCTACTAATCTATCCACAATCTATTTTTTTAATATCCTCCATGATTGCTTTGGTGTTTTAGAGGAGGAATAATGGCAAATAATATAAAAACGGGTAGTGGAAGCAAGCAGATCCACTTTAATGGCGTGAAATCCATTTTTTAGTTTTTTTCCCATCAATGCCTGTTGAAAGTAATATTTTATGATTCCATGGCATAGTGGAGGTCCAAAGCTTTCTAACGGTGTTATATTTGCAATATTTTGAGCCTTGAGTTGAAAGATATGCCCCTTTGCAGTTTGTATCGAATTTGTACAAATGGGTAGGAAAACAGTTTGAAAAATGGGTCCCCTTTTCCTTTTACAACCTTTGAAAAAATGTAGAAAATTCACATTTTGCTCCACACCTCCACCCTCGAGAAATGAGCTTGACACGTGTCCCAAGGTGGGTCCCAAAAGAACCGCGGCCAAAATCTGCTATTTCACCTTCTTTTTGGAAAAGGGAAAATTTTCCAAATTCTCTCCGCAACTCCGCCTTGAGAAACAAGGCTGACACGTGTCCCATTGTGGGTCCCAGTGGAACCACGCTTCCCTTTTCACCTTTAACTCCCTTTTTCCACAAAAGGAAAATTTTCCAATTTTCCTCTGAAAGTCCACACTTCCGTCATTGACTTGACCAAGATTTGACCTTTCCCCATTGGGTCCGTGTGTTGTTTTGATATTTTAATCCCTTTGATGAAAAGGGGAAAAATTCCAAGTTTCCCCCGATAAGCGCCTTCCCACCTCTTAACATTTTCAAATCCAACCATGACCTCCTTCATCGGGCTCTCGGGACATTTTGATATTTTAATCCCTTTGATGACAAGGAGAAAAATTTCAAGTTGCACCCGATGGCCCGCATTCCCGCCTCTTAACATTTTCAAAGAAAACCTTGACCTCCTTCTTGTTGGGCTCATAGGTCATTTTGATATTTTAATCCCTTTGATGACAAGGGGAAAAAATTCCAAGTTGCCCCTAATGGCCCACTTGCCCTCCCCTTTGAATTTTCAAACCGCCACACATCACGATGACGCATCTTGAGATGGCCCCCAAAATTTTGAGACCTTGAATGAGCGCGGGCTCACCACGTGTCGCCATGGCGTAACTTTAAAAACCTTAAGGCTTCAAAATGAATTGATGGGGGCATGTTTCTATTTTATAATTTTACTCCATTTTGTGAAAAGGGATAAAAATCCAACTTTCCTCCAAAGGCCCACATCTCCACCATTAGCTTTGCCACGTGTCCTTATGCGGGTTCAAAGTAAGACTTTTTCCCTACCACTTAAAATTTTCTTTAATTAAAGCCTAGCGGGGCCATGGGGTGGGTTCAAACCTTTTTCCAAAGTATCTAAAAGAACGAGCTAAAACAAAAACCCGTCGCGCACCATCCAATCAGAAGAAGCCACATAAGCACCAAAAGAACCAATCAAATTTGAGTTGAGCTATGGGACCAAATTTTCCCTTTTGCCAAAAAAGAAAAAAGTGATAAGTTAAAGAATTCACTTGCCATCCCCTGACCAACCAAAAGAATCCACGTGACCACCGAATGCTAAGGAATAACTTTGATAGGAAAAAGACACCCGTCAAACCGTCAAAAACACATAAATTCTCCATTCATGTCCGTAACTCCGATTTTTTCGCTAAAGATGAAAATTTCTTGAAATAAAAACAAGTGAATCATGGTTCCGAGCATTTGTTTGACCATGGATTTGGATTTTCAAAGGGATGCAAATATAAATTCATCATTCTCGAGCTTCCATGTTTGGGGAAAAAGAGGAAAAATGGCAAAGCCCATGGATTTTGAGAAATTTAGGGCAAATACAAGGAAAACTCAGAGACTCCTTCAAGGAGGGACATGACAATGGATTTTGCAAACAACTCAAGGCATTTCAAATGGAGTTAGAAGCTCTCATAACACCCACATCAAGAGACAAAATGTTTTAGAACATGCAGAGAGGAAAAATTAGGGCAAAATGGTATGAGATCAAAAACACCAACACCGCTGAAGGGAAGAGATGGGGTGCACAAGCCAAGAGAAGTCTTGAAAGATCTCCCGTAAGAACTCTGCTAATCCCATGAAGATGTGAACCTCTATCATAGTAGTGGGTGCTAGCCAATCCATAATAGATCTAATCTTGGAAGGATGACAAAGTGATACCTTCCCCAGAAATGATGTGGCCCAAATACTACACCTCTGTCTGAAAGAATGCACACTTCTCCAAGTTCCCGTAAAGTTGCTTGCTCACGAAGACACTGAAGAACTTGGTGAATGTGCCCCTCGAGCTCCTCATGCGTACGTGATTAAATCAAAATTTCATCAAGGAAGATGAGCACAAAGCGATCTAAGAAGGTCCGAACACCCCATTCATCAAACTCATAAACACCGCAGGGGCATTTGTCAGACCAAATGGCACCACTGTGAACTCATAAAGCCCATACCTCATATGAAAGGAATTCTTATGAATATCCACATTTTTTATCCTCAACTGATGATAGCTTGACTTAAGATCAATCTTAGAGAAAACTATAGCTCCCTTCATCTGATCAAACAAGTCATCAATGCGTGGAAGGGGATAACGATTCTTGATCTTTACCTTGTTAAGCTAGAAGTAATCAATACACAACCACAAGGATCCATCCTTCTTCACAAAAATCATCTGTACACCCCAAGGGTATACACTTGGGAGATTAGGCCTTTCTCTAGAAGGCCTTCTAACTAAAAATTGAGCTCATAGAGCTCCGGGGTGGTAATCTGATAAGGTGCTTATGAGATGGGCTCTGCTCCTAGAACCAGATCTATGTGAAAATATATCTCACGTGGGGGTGGTAACCCTGATAGCTCCCCTGGAAAGACATCTAAAAAATCTCTCAAGATGGGATGGTCATCAAGCGATGGTCCACTAGACTCATCCTCTAATCAGTCACTAATTATAACAAAGATACAACCGACAACCCTATCACGCACACCTCTTGAGATGTATAGCGAAGATGGTGTGAATGGAAAAGGTCTCCTAACCCCTAAAATCATTGACTCAACTCCTAAATCATATGTACAAGATATAGTCTTATGGTAACAATCCATCCTGGCCTTATGTGCAGACAACTAGTCCATGCCTAAGATGACTCCATAAGAACCCAATGGAAGGATACAAAGATCCGAGGTAGTGGTGAAAGGTCCCAAGTCCACCACACACTCCATAACTAAGGAGTCTACAGAGATCTTCACTCCAGAAGCCATCTCAATGTACTAACTAAAACCCTACCTAATCGCCACCACTGCATCGCTCTCTACTAAAGATGGTGCAATAAAAGAATCAGAAGAACCAGAATATAACAAAATGGAAGTAGGAATACCACCAATGCTACCTATTGTCTCAATAACTGTACTTTGATGCTTAGCCTAGTAGTTCTCGACCACTACATAGATCTGATGACTGTGTCCCATGTCACTAATAGTAGGCTCTGAAATTTGTGTCTTACCCTTGTTATTAGGGTTCTGAGGGAAGTCTCTCCAACAGTCTCCAAAGAACACCACAACCAAAAATTGACCTCATCCTCTCCCATGGGTAGCAGCTCTAGTTAGTGCTCTCAGAGGGGTTATGTTGTCGATCCTAATGATCAATTTGTGGATTGTTGAGGTCTCTCTTGGAGAGGTCTGTTGACCGAGCTCTCTGTGCACCTCGTGTCTCGAATGAGACCCTAGGAGGAGGCCCCATACTCTACCCCCTCTATGCATAAAATATCTATGGAGGTCGATAAGGTGGGTGGGATGCTGCCACTACCTGCTGTTGTGGTCTAAATGACAATTGTGAAGAACTTTTTCACCATGAGGAGAGGAGGAGTGACCCCTCGATCTCGTTGTCTTGTATATACTTTATGCGGCTCTGGACTCGATGATCTCGGCCACTGGGTATTCCCCGAGTCTCCTCTCGCTATATAGGCCTTCTCCATGGCCTCAACTAATGTCTATGGAAAATGGATCGTACCGCACCTCAAATGTCTAGATTCAGGCCCGTATGAACCTCCTCGGTTCCGCACTGCTCATCTTGCATGTAATCAACATACTGGAGTAAATCTAGAAATCTACTCTCATACTCAACTACTATCAAAGATGCCTATCAGAGGTCATGAAACTTGTCTATCCTCTGCTGAATGAAACTCCATGACAAATATCTGCTCCTGAACCACTCCTCAGAGATCTCCCAAGTAACTATCTCGGAATCATCATGGAGCTTTTTCTCCTCTGTTCTCTACCACACTCCTGCTCCATTCCTATAAAGATGGATTACAACACAATATTTTTTGTTGCTAGAACAAGGACAGAGCTTGAAGCAACTACTCAGCTCTCACTAAACATGCCTCTGCCTGAAATCCTCCTATGTCACGAGAATAATATGATGGCCGTAGCTTCAAGATCTCCCGATGTGATCTATAGTTGTAGTCTGTGCAACTCCGGACCTCTCTGTATGCTCATCCCTTAGCCTAGTGTTCTAAGACCTATCTCTATGCCTAGAAATCCAGTCTCCTTGACCCCTCTATGGTGACTCTTCTTTGGCTAACTCCACATGGGAGTACTTTGATCTATGCTCCTTGCTGTGTCGAGAAGATGCATGGGCATCAATGGATGGCTCTCCATCATGCCTAGCTGAACTTCCTCCAATGGACCCTCTGCGTAAAGTGGCATTAACATCCTGAAGTGTTTGTAAAATATGTGGTAGGATGGATGCTACAACATGATTTGGTGGTGGAAAATCTAAGTCTATGTGAAAATACCCCTCACCTGGTCCACGCCCCCTGCACAGACCAAGGCGAGAGTTAGTTCATTATTCTTAGTTTTTATTCAATTTTCCATGTTTACTAACATATGTAATTTCCAAAAAAGTTGTTTCTAAATTTACAAGTGTGTTAGGTTTAATATTTCACTAGGTTTAAAGTTCATGTCTCAAGTTTTCTAGTGTTCCCAAGGGTCCAAGCTTTTGAACCCACTGCTCTGATACCAAGTGTAACGCCCATCTAAAACTCCCACTCGAGACCCAAGAACAACCTAAATTATGATTTTTTAAAAGTGTTCACAACCAGGCTTAGAAACTATAGTTGTTACAAACAATGTTTCAAGGACAATTAAACCTAATAAAAATTCCTAGTATAACCAATATTAATTTCACATTATCAAATTAATAAGAAAGTAAAATTAACAGGACAAATTTCTCATTAACCCACTCTCAACTAGCTTAAAAGTTTCAACTTTATTTTTATCATATTTAACGCACTCAAAACTTCCTGAAAACATTCCCATTGGCTAGAAAATTTCCTCCCCTTTCAAGTGATATAAAGAAGTCCTCCTAACTCCTCATATTTCTCAAGTTATGGGCCGATGGGCCTTGGGATGAAAATTTTCCCAACGGCAGGCCTGCGGGCCTGGGGAAGAAAGTTTTCCTGAGCGCGGGCCTGCGGGCTGTGGGAAGAAATTTTTCCCAAGTGTGTAAGGGTGGGTTGGTGGAGGAAACTTGGATATTTATATTTTTATTGAAAAAGTGCTAAGGGTTTAAAATGATCCATGCCTCTGTCGCCCCAAGGACGCCACATGTCATGCCAAAAGGCAAGTGGGGAAAATGGAGTCAGGGAAACTTTAGAAAAATAAGAATTTTGTGTGGAAAAGAATTTTTTTACAATAACCCACACCTCTGCCAACACCTAATGATGCCATGTGTCAGGCTCTCATTGGTGCAGCAGTAGGTGGGCCGTCGGAGTGACTTAGAAAAAAATTGAGTTAATAAGAAAAAGGTTTAAAGGTTTAAAATGATTTGTGCCTCCGCCTACGTCTAAGGCTGCCACGTGTTAGCCAACCATTGGATGTGGGCGGTGGGGTGGCAGAGAAAATTTGAAATTTTCACCCAAAAATTTCTTGAAAACGTTAAGGTTGAGGAATCAACCGCTCCTTCGCCGTCACCTCGTGAAGCCACGTGTCAGCCAACCATTGGTGCGGGGCGACGGGCCGGCAGAGAAACTTAAGAAAAATTTCCCAATTTTTTAAAAAAATGGTAAGGTTTAAGGCAATCCACTCCTCCACTGATGCCTTAGGCAAGCCACGTGGTAGAACCTCATTGGCTGAGTGGCATCGGTGAGGGCCATGGAGAAAATTAAAAAAATTCCAATTTTTTTTTAACTTAGATTATTTTTTTGGACCAGCGGAGCGACAGAGAACTTCACGAGTTTAGTGTTTTAAGGGAAAAAAGTGCAAAAGGAAAATTTAAGCCCGCGGGTCCGCCAAAGAATATTTTATTAATTAAATTTTGACAGTTAGATTTTTTGAAGCGAAATGAAGTAAAAACTTCAGAGGGCCATAACTTTTGATTGGGAACTCGGTTTTTGGCAAACGAGGACTTTTTGGAAATATCTCAACCTCCTCTTTGCACAACAACCTTAAAATTTTAATTTTGATAAACTTTAAAGGGTAAATTTTATAAAACGTCTTTCTGTTAATGAAAATGGTGAACTAAACTTTTTCAACTTCTGGTTTGATTAAATTCATCAATCCTTCTTCATCAACACGTCAAACAGACATGGAGAGTTACACTAATAGAATTTGGATGAATTTCAATGATTTTTTGGTTTTGGTTAAGGATTTTGATGCATTTATTTTCTTACTTTGTAAAATACGTGTTTTCTGACTCCTACCCAATTGGAGAAGTTCTGTTACATTTTCTTTTGAGTAAACAATGGTTTAAAGATGGATTTTAATCTTCCTTAGTTCATTTCAATGTTCCTAACTTGTTTCCCATTATTGTAGATTGTTCTGAGGCATAAATGTAGATTTTACAAAGTGGATCTAAACAAAAATCTACGTATTTCAAAACAGAGACTAGTCTATTTCATTTTCCAATTGAAAAGTGATTTAGGTTGTTAAGTTTATTCCATTCCAATTCGAATATATTTATCTTTCCTTCCATCAATGCATGCAAAACCAGAATACGGTTCTAATTTTTGAATCATACATTTCCAAAGGAAACAAAGTAATCTAACATTCCTTCATACACTCTTTTCTAGTCTTTCAAATAGAGACTTCATAATACATTTCAATCATAGATTTCCAATGAAAACAATATCATTTTTGGTTTAAAAAAACAATTTCTATTGAACTCAACAATTCTTTTACAACTTCCTTTTTCATTCACCAAAATAGATTACATAATATATTTCTTTCTCATTCCTTTTCACAAAACAAATTATAGAGTATGTCTTTCAAATTCAAATGTACATTTCATTTCCAAAACAGAGCAGCTCTTCATCACAATAATATATTACATTGTCATCCACTTGAAGTGGGAAATGGTTACAAAAGGAAATATCCCAAGAGGACTGCCAAATCTGTCTTCTTTCTCAGCTTCAGAACAAGAACCAAAAGTTCCACCATGATTTCATTTTGATCACAACTAAACGGGGGAAAGGAAACGCTCTCCACCCAACCAAGACATCCAATGAAGAGGAGAAGTCGTCCTCCTCATTGGCCCCCGAGCCCCAACCATATTGCAATAAGAAATGGATTTCAATTCATGGCAAGAACGGGCTTCCCAACAAAAACAATCTCACATTCAAAACATAGTCCAGAACAAAAGCGTAGTTTTGCAACCACATGAAAAACACAACAAACAATACTCAGCTTCATCATGCAAGCCAAAGGAGCAAGACCTATGGGGGAAGCTGCTTATGCCTCCCAAAGGGGAAATGGGTATCACCACCTGAAAACAAACCACCAATATATATATCATTTCAAATCCCTGACATAACCTTATGCCTCCCCTAAGTACCCGTTATTCCTCCCATTTCCTTATGCCTCCACAACCTCTTATGGCACCCCATAACAAGTAAATAAATGCAATATATTTATTTTACAAGGTGGAACCCATTCCCAACTCCCTCCACATGTATACCTACCCAAAAACTTATACATCCCTAAAATAATCCCAATAGTCTTCTCTTACACCATAACAAGGTCATCTACCCAACCCGCCAACAAACATACAAAAACATTCATCCATTCATATATGCATAAAATGAAAGAAGAACATTTTCAAGAGTCAAGCTCTTATCTCTTCATGATGGAGTTTGTTCCAAGGTTCAAAACATCAAGCTTTTCTAATGCAAGAAGTCCAAAAGATCAAAAAACACAAGCATTCAAGAAGTCTCTAACTTTCTCAAACAACAAGAGCTCAAACACCCGGAATAAGTCACCCCAAAATGAACAGATAAAAGTGAAGAAACCGAAAACAAGCCAAGAAAATTAAAATAAATAGAATAGGGAAGAGAAGAGGATGAGGTAGATCCATGTAGGATACCACTTCACACACCCTCAACTCCACCTCATAATTCAACTTCAATCTCCAAGGCATAATAAATAAGTGGGTGGATGAATGACGTTTTACTTACACACTCAAACCAAGCCCACACCCCAAAAAGGACTGAAATTAAAAACATGTAAGAAGGTGCAATTAAAACCTTACAACTTGTCTTCTAAAAATGCATAATGAAGGTCTAAATTTAACTCCCCAACCATAGGTAAGGTTGGTATACAAATTTAAGAGGTGTGGGACAAGTTTGACTTGTCCCACAAGCCTCCAAAATCAGCCTCCAAGGACAAATTCGAATTTCAAAAGGAAGGTGGAGTGTTTCATACTCCAAATTTACTTACACATTACTTACAACACTTAATTCAAGACCCAACAACTCTAATAATTACATTCTTATGACCCATTTGATTAATTAATTTTAACAATATGATTACTCACAATATTTACACACAATTTAATTAAATAGAAAAGGGGAACACATCACTAATTAAACACATACTAACATAAACAAAGGAACTATATAAAAGAAATACATAAAATCCCTTTGTCACATTTGAAGGTGACCCCCATGGAGATCCCTAACAACAATACAACACACACGAGGAGGAAAATGTGGTCTAAATGACGACCGTGAAGAACTCGCCCACCACAAGGAGGAGGAACTAACCTCCTCGATATGTTGTCTTACATTTTCTATATGCAGCTCCAGGACTTGGTCTCGGTATTCATGTTTGTGGGATTCAAATGCATTTATGTTTGTGAGAACCGATCCCGAAGCTACATCCATATCGGCATTCATGTTTGTGTGATACAAAGGCTCAAGAATGGAGTTCGGTTCACCATCAGAACAGAGGGAATTGTGGATGTTAAAATCATTGACTTGATCACGTCATTTAAACTTCTAGTTAGTGTCATTTCAATTGTTGTTTCATTCATCTTTTATTTTAGTTAATTGAAGGTTTTTATTTTTCTTTCCTTAAAACAAATGGACTCTATAATCTATTGGATTCTTAGGATTGACTTCATAAAGTAAAAATAAAAATTCAAATTTACGAGTTAAATACAAGATTTACGTCAAATTCAATGTCTTAGTTACCTTATGATAGTTAATTGTATGCCAAATTTAAAATTTTTATTAATTGTTTGTGGATGGATATTTTAAATAGTATAGGTTGGAAAGTGCACTCCTCAGAAAAATATTCATCATCGATGAATTTTTTTGAATCTATGTAGGGATAAAATTGATCATACACTACATTTGAATAGGATAGACGATTGTACATATATTGTTTATATTACTGATTGACATAGAGGGTTGATCACTTATATATCAGGTTTCAAAGGAGACTTATAAGGAACACCATAAATTGTATTAATTTTGTTGTTATTATGTATTATATACTTCAATCACTAATTATGTAAGGGGATGTCAACCCCTTGGCTCGACAAGCTTGAGAACGATCAATGCCTACAGCTCTTGCTTTGTCATGTGACCATGTACAGATTTGTAAGCACCGTTGATCTCCTATAGATGCCTATAGAAAATACCTTTCATGATGGCTAGGGCTACCCTTCACTCATTTTGCACCTATGCATGTGTGTAAAAATATCATGTGTCATGTGTTTTCATAGCCCATCACCCCACTAGAAAGGACGACTCTCACAAGAAACCGTGATGTGACACACAAAGATTATTTGACATGGGAAACATTGCATTTGGGATTGAATTTAAATTATGATAATTCCCTCCCAGAATTTCAAATTACAATAGACACGACCATGCCCAAGTATTTCAAATTACTCAGACGTGGAAAAGAATAACCACATGATAGATTCCACATGCAAAAGAATTAAAGCTTGCGGGCAAAGTGGATAGGAATGAACCAGAGGAAGATGACACAGGAAGGTGGGGGATCCGAGAAGATGAAATTGAAGTGCCTATACACCTTTCTCCACGATCATTGTCTTTCATGTAATCTTCATGAAATTATTCCCATTCAAATGAGGTATTCCACTCTGATCTATTTTTTCATTCAACTTTTGGGAATGGATCTCTCTTCTCGCCTAACTTATTTTCACACACATATTCTTCAAATATCTGTTCATGGCTTGTATTATGTCCAAAACATCCCAAAATTGTTGGATTTCACCTCAATTTTTGTCTATTCTAGCTTCTTTAGCTTGTGGTTTACTTCCCCATTACTCATGTTGTACAATAGATGATATTTCTAAGGGTTTATTTCACATGGATCGATCTCTCCTCCCACCATTGCAGATTAGCTCGATCTCTTTTTATCAAGCTCATTTTAAGCATCGCCTCCTCTTTCTTCTCCAGGACCAAATGCACTTTGTAATGCCCATTTTTGTACGCACACAAATACAATACACATAATAATAGGATAATATATTTTTGCTAACATTGCTTGATACATAACATCACATAAGATCACTTAGGATAGTGTATAAAACTTGATATGTTTGCATAACCATGCAACCACATATATAACATGAAGCACATAATGCACATCAAAGCCACATGTCCAAAAATGAAAAAGAAAAACAATGACCCATAACAATATACAATTACTCATAGGAACTTCCCACAACACATCATTATTGAAGCTGAAATATTTATCTCAATCCTATATTTATTAGTTGACTATAAGTTTTGAAGAACACATATCATGGGGCGCTTCATCCCTTTACAACTAGGTTGTATGTTTTTGTTTTACATTTCATCTATAGTGGTTCCTTTAGAATTCGCTTGTTTCTCTTGTGGAAATAACCTTATATAGCATGATTGTGATTAGGAACGTATATGACACATGCGTCTTCTAATACTTGACTTAAAGATTTGTTTGAGAGAGCCTTGTTTACCTAGTTTGGACAAATAATCTTGTTACAAGGAGGAAAATTCACAAGAATAAAAAGGAAGGTTATTAGATCAATAGAAAACCTATCCCAAGTTCATTTCATAGCATTGTTTAATACTAACAATACACTATTTTAATCTTCAAGTTATTACAGCCAACTATGTAGGTTAACTAATTAAGTTGTATCATTATAGATTCATCATTCCATTGCTCCAATTATAAATTCATATTTTCACAATCATACCGCATTTGGAAGGTTACATTACACGTGTTCTGTTAAATATGTTTTAAATTGAATTCAAGTGATGAAATTCACATTTCAAACTACTTCTATTTTATCATCTTAAGGATTTACTCTCAATAGAATGGGTGAATTACATGTTTCGACCATAAATTCTAATTCTTCGATTATCCTAGGTTTGATATATTCCTATCTATGCCAATGGTTTTACTAGCTTTTACAAGTCCAACTCGACTATAATTTCCTTAACTCACAAGACCTTGGCTATAGCCATAAGTATCTTAATCTCAAGGCTACATTTCAATATTTCATTAGCATCGTTGTTTAACCACATTCATAAATACAATCCATATGATCATGCATCATATTTGGTTTTCTAATTTATTAGGTTGTATTAATTATGGAGTTCTATTTTATCACATTTATTTTATGATCACATTTGGCATTTTAGTTGGTTTTGACATCACTCAATGGTGTACAATTTTCATAGCGAACATTTCTTAGTTGAATCTTATTTACCCTTTTATGACTACATTTATGTGGTTACTTTGGTCTTTTATTAACATCATTTTGGAACAAATTTATTCCTATAACACTTATGTAAGACTTTGCTTAGGATTTTCCATCATGCCAAAATATCAAACTAGTAGTGGAAAGAGATCTCATTGTGTTAATCAAAGTGCTACGCCAACACACCCCCACACGATGGATCCAGATGGAACCACGTGATCCCAGGCCCACCATGCATTTAACAAATTAGGTCCAACAACATTAGGAGGCAACAATACCGATACTTCCCGGGAGGTCACCCATCTCGATCATTACCCGTGTCGGGCATGGTTAAGCTTGACTCGATACCATGTTATGATTTTCCATCACAACAAAAAAATCAAAGCTGTTGGTGGAGAGGGATCTCATTGTGTTAACCAATCGCTACGCCAACAACATGGCATCAAAGTTGCACAACTTGCCAGAAACAGAGATGCTAATCAAACACCTCGATCAATATGATGAAAATAATTTTCTAGAATAACTTTACATAAACCTTGCAAACAAATGAACAAAAATACCATATATTATCATGGAACTCATTGAAATACAATGAGAATTATCCTCGCTTATATAGGAAAGGAATAAAAATCTAAGAACCAGTCAAGGTCATAGAGTTAGCTATAAATCAATGAAAGAACTAGTCATCAAAGAACTATTTAAGACCATAGATTTATGAGAGAACTAGACATCAAGGATCTAGTCAATACCAAAGATCAAGGAAAGAATTATACCTAATGACTAGATAAAATCCCCTAATATCTAAATAAATAAAAAGAAATATCCACAAACATAAATGGTTGAGGATAATTACAATAAAGGTAAATAAATTACCTAGGTGAACTTGAGCTAAGGTAAATACCTACTTTAACACCCTCTCAAGTGAAACTAGGGGCCAAAATAGAAGTGGCATGTTTGTTATCTCTCAAAAGTGCACCATGTAGAGAGATGGCTGCAGGTTTTCTAAGCTTGCAAAATTTTATCTCTCTCTTTCATAGATACAATGGAAACACCTCAGTTATGTGGGTATACCTATTTTGAGGTGAGTCTCTGGTATCAAGGCCAGTTCCTTATTGGTGTATCCTAAAATGATTCCGGGTTTAAGAGTAAAAGATGACTGTAAAGTAATTAAAACTAAGGTGATACACCAAATTTATATGAGGACTTTGACTGAGTATATGCACAATTTCTATGGGAAGGATTCTTGATGCATGAGACAACAATTTACTGCAGAGTATTTAAAGGTAAACACTTGGTGATACTGAGGGAAAATCACAACAATACTAATAAGTTAGCATGCACATTAAAATTAAGTAGAAAATACTAAATTTGTAGTAGGGTAAGATGATTGATCAGGGAATTTGCATTCACAAGACTAATAGAAACATACACAAGACTGCAAATAATTGGAAAGGTAGAAAATACTTCACACATAGAAGGAAAAAATGGCAAAACTTGCTTCAGTACTCCTATATCAAAAATTCCTCCAAAAGTTTTTTTTTGTGCTTTGCAAAGGCACACAATATATAGCAAAAATAAAATTCACCTTCTTCCTAAAATAGCCTAAGGATTGTACTCACCCATGAATTATATTTTTATCCTTTATTTAATAATAGATAAAGGAAAAATAGAGCATGCAATTACAAATAGGCATTTAATAGCCTTGATTACAATTGGTCAACTGAAGTTGACTGATCTATTTTTAAGAAAGAGAAGGATGAATAATTTGCTAAAAATAAGATTGCTTAATAGACAAGTCTCTCTCCATGAACATGCAACTTTGTCTTCTTCTCTATTTTGTCCTATTGTGAAGGCATGCAAAAATACAACTCCCTATTTGTGAGAAAAATAATTACATTAATTGCAATACTTTGCAAAATAATTCATCCAAATATCAATCTTGATTGGGACCACCTTTGTCTCTGATGTTGACACTTATTCTGTTTTCTAGTGATCACATGGATAACATGTTATAGATCATCTTCAACTCCTTGGCATGGGGACCACCTTTACTTTACCAGGTTTGGCCACCTTTGTGGACTTAGCATACTTGTCAAGGTTTTAGATACACATGGGGCACTTTGTAATAGTTACTACCATACTCGACCACCTTTGATTATTTACCATGAACATACTAAATAGTCTACCACCTTTGTAATGAGTACTATAGTATATAGTTTTCAGCCTTGGCATATTTCAAAATTCACCTTTTCGGTGATAAACATGTATGATGGCATTTTGCATTATTTGGAAATGACTATAGTTTGGACTTTGAAAGTCAATGCAATGATTTATTCGATGGACATGTGGGTTTTCCCTTCTCCATGGTGACTCACCCCTTGGTAACTTGGTCGATGGCATATGTAACTCAAGTTGAGTTTTCTTTGATATTTGTTGATCATCTTGGGCCCTTGATCTTTGTACCTCTATTTTGATGTCATCGATCCTTGGACTCTGATTAGGGTTTCTGATTGTGCATTGAATGTGGTTGGTGGGGACTAACCATGGTTATTTGTTTGAGCTCTGAGCATGATTCTCGGCCTTTGATCTTTGTCCTTGATGAAGCTTGATCATTGATCTCAAACCATGGTTGAGTTTGATCTTAACCCATACTTGGATTCGGGTGGTAAAGGAAAGCTTGGGTCTAATGATCATTTCATTTGGTTTTTTGGTTTGTGGGTGAAGCCCTAGCAAAAATTTCTTCGATGCCATTATTCTGTTCTCAACTCGAGCTCAGCTACACCTGTATTTTGTAGCTCTTCCTCTATCCTTTTTCTTGAGGAGATGGTTGTAAAGGTGGCCGCCATGGTTGTTTCTTCAAGCTTGGCCTGCCTGTTTTGGTCTTTGTGGCGAAGTCTATGAGATCTGAGTTTTCTTTGTGAGATCTTGTGGTCGAAAGGCTTGAGCACCGGTATATTTCTTGGTCTCTATGGGTTTTCCTTTACCATCTCTTGAGCTCTGTAGATTTGGCTTTGCATCACCGCTTGATGAGGTTGGTAAGCTTTTTGATCCTTGAGTTTTCACTGTTATTTTGGTTCATCGTGACTTCACTTCAAAACTTGATACCCGTATTCTTTTGAATTTATTTATGTCATCTCTTGGATGACTTTGGTCGTTTTGAGTTGAATTTTTTCGAGATTCCTTTACCTCCTTTGCAACTCAAGAATTTGAAGAAAACAATTCCAAAACGTAAGTTTCTTGATCATTTTTAAATGGGTTTTTTGAACTTGAAATTTTTAAAAACTGCAAAGGAGGTCATTATTTCTTCATATCTGTACATTTTTAAATAGATTTATCATGGTCAATCAACTTCGAAACTTCTTGTGATAAAAGGTGAGTGAAATACTCAACCAATCTTCATTGTGACTTTTAGATCTTTGCATTTTGAGTTCGAGTATTCGTTCTTTTTTTATGAAGATAACATGGGGTTTTGACTACAAAAACTCGGGCCACCATGAAAGTATGTTCCTCTCTTCCTCCTGGAAGCTTTACATGTTTGATTTTTCATTTAATTGGGACTCGTTCTTTATTACAGCCTTGCTCCTCCCTTAACTCTAGTTATGAACGTTTCTTGACTTGGGTATTCATATTTCATACATTGTAGTGTCTCTAATTTGAAGTTTGAGATGAATCTACACTTTTTATCTGACATTTGTTTTTGTAGAGGCTTTGTATATACTTTATTTCCCTATGGTGGACATAAAGTAATTTCTTCATTCTAGATACTTACTTCTACTTCTTCTCTGTACAATTTCTTTGTGATTAACCTCAGGACAATTGTTATTTTATTTGCATTTGTTGAGAATATTATAGAAATGGTGGTTATGACTTTCTACAAATATACGTTCTGTATGTTACTTATTTTTGTTATGAAATCCTTGGCATCAATTTTGTATTCTAGAGAATCTATTCTATTATGATTCATTGTTCAGGATCAACTTATTTCTTTGAAAAATCTGTAGAGTACTTGATTTAATCCTTTTCAATCGAGATTACTTGAACATTAAAAACTTCCCATGGGATGAGTGCTTGAATGCAATTGGTTTTTTTCGTACTGTAACTTTTGCAATATTGGTGGTTTTCTGTACTATACAAGCTTGACTTATTCCTGTGAATGGATCTTGCTGATAAGGTCACACTCAAATTGGATTTGTTTATTTCTTGAATGTATTCCGCCAACACTTATTTATCATTGAGTTGCAATGCATGTCTTGATATGTAACCTATCAACTTTAGATGGATGTTGAATTACCACCATAGATGAGACTTGGGTTGTTTTGTTGTCCTACCTATAGAAGGGTTCATGTGATTGAATTTCTTTCTTCATTGTGATCTCTTCAATATTCTAACTGAACATTGATTATTCTAGGCTTTGTAAGGTTGAATGGTGTTGAAACACCACTAACTAAAATGGGTTTCTTATACATCTCTTTCTTCAGTTCACCTTTAAAATGCTAATTTGTATCCTGAAGCTGCACTTATACTCTTTGATCCCTGCAATAGTTTTCAAGCAATTCTTTACCTGTTTTTGATATCATTATCAGGCATAAGCCTTGATCTAGATACTGTAATTTGTTACTTTTACTACATTCCTTTTATGCTTCAATATTGTGCTTGAGCTTAAATACAACTTTCTATGTATGCTAGAAAATTTGAAATGTTGATTTTTCATGGCGAAGCCCTGGTGAATTTTTTCTAGAATTCTCTCTTCCATCCATTTCAAGCTATAGTAGTTGTATTTTTGATTCAAATAGTTCCTTTAAGCATGTAGTAGTTAAAAGCAACATGATGGAAAGTTGTAAATGTCCATTTTACATGGCGAACCCTCACAAATTTTTTTCAGAATCTTGTCTTCATTCCTTTCAACTGTAACCTTTCTTTTCTAGTTAACTTCAACTTTTGAAAATCTAATTCTTCTCCTTTAGCTACAACTGAAAAGTGTTCTTCTATTTACTAGTTTCTCTTCTACACTGTAACTTCTTCCATTTCAGAATAGTTATTGAAACTTTGAGTTACATTCTTCCTTTTATTGCATGCACTTATGACTTGTCTATTTTTCCTTGGCTACAACCTGTACCTACACACTTAGGAAAATAATTAGAAAATACTAAGGCTTTTGGCCTCTCTTATGTCCATGTTTCTTATTCTATTTTCTATTTTTTCACTCTTTCTCGAGTAAATAAAAATGTATGTAGTTTGGTATTTAAGTAAATTATATCTCAGGTTAGTAGAGATTCATATGCACGAATTAGGATAGTCTAGGATTATGAATTGATCCCTAAGCTCATAACCGACATGCTTAACTTTTCTTATTTTCAGTGCATAAAGGTTTCTACAATGGAGATAAAGAAGTTGAAAATGGAGATGTTTTCAATCAAAGAAAGAAACCCCAAGGCAATGATGGGTTCACTCATACTCCTTTTCTTTCTCTTTCATGCATGTGTACCTTTTATTTCAATAGTTGTACTTTATTTTTCAGTTACATCCCATGGCTTGTGTGGGAAACATTTGAAAATTCCTCATGAATAAAACATTGAATTTCAAAATGAGTTGTGTATTCCTTTCTGCATTCTAGCTTCTCTGTATCGATTATATAATGAACTAAACAACTCGGTAATATAATTGAATGTCTTAATCATGAAGGAAAGAACATTGATGAGAACTTGTAACATTCAGTAATGAACCCTGATTTTTTGATATCTGTATTCTGTTTTGTTGTTTCAAAACTCAGCACTTCACCCACTCTGTAATTTTTCGTCTTCATTAAGATAACACAATTGTCCTTTGGGCCTTTGTGTTCTTTTGTTGAAGATGGCATGAAATTGCAGACTATGTGATCTGTTATGTTTTGTGAGAGTACACATAACTGTAAATTTTATTTAATCTTGTAACTAATTGAGCAGTAATAAATGATATCAAAACTTCCTTAGCTTAGGTATACTTCACGTATGACTTTCATCGTAATGATGAAGTTTCGAGCTGCCCATTTTTGTACAAGTGCAAAAATTGTCAAAATTTCTCGTGATCCTAAGGGTAAGCTACCCGCTAACTTAAAGACTAGTGCCTTGCTCTTGTCCATTGGGTATGGAGTCCAAAGCATATAACCAAAATCTACCTTTTCGAAAGGTCCAAACCTTCCAAAACGGAACTAAAACTAGGAAAGGATCCGGTGAACTGATCATGTGCCCAAATGCACTTATTGAATTTAAAAATGATACAATGTGTAGAAACTACAATTATTGAAGGGAAATCCTACTCTAACAATTACTATAAGATTTTCAATAACAGTGTTTGAGAAACATACCATTCAAAGGAATGGGAAGTTCCTTTCCATTCAACTTTGAAAGCTGAAAAGCATTGTGTTCCTTGCAAGCTAAAATCATGTAAGGACCACTCCGGATGGTATCAAACTTGAGTGTCTTCCTAGCTTTGCACGATTAGCATCACAATTTAACACAATATCTCCTTCATTGAAGACTCTAAACTTGTCTTTCTTGTCAAAAGTCTTCCTCATTTGTTTTTGATTCTTTTCCATATTCAAATGAGCTTGATCTCTTAGCTGTTGTAATTCCATTAGTCGCTTTAACGAACCTATAATGGTTCATTCTCAAGCAGCTCCAATTGATGTAACAAATCCAATACCTGGTAAATCTACTTGAAATAGGCATTCTTTCTTCTCTTCCATACACAAGTTTGTATGGTGAATTACCAACTGATATTTTAGGAATCACTTTGTTAGCCCAAAGTGCTGAATTCAACATCAAATAACAAGCTCTTTGATTATCTTTAAGTGTTATTCTAATGATCCTTATCATATTTTTGTTAGTACTCTCGGCTAAGCCATTACCTTATGGGTAATAATAACATGAAGAACTTAGATATATTCCATGGTTGACAACCCAATCTATTATCTTTACACAAAGGAATGCTAAAGCATTATCTCGATATGATAATTTTCTGGAACACCGAATCTGTAAACTATTCCTTCATAAAAGGATAGTATCGAACCTTCATTAGCATCCTTCAACGCTATTGCTTCATTCCATCTTGTAAAGTAATCAGATAGTGATTAAGATTCACTTATGTCCTTATGATGAAGGTGGGTTTATCATACCAATAAAGTCAAGACCCCACTGCATAAAAGGTTGATCAACTGAAATAGGCTATAAGGGTAGTGAAACTAAACGTTCTTTTCCAACAAAGAAAGCACATTTTCTACACTTTCTTATCCATTCAAAACAATCCTTGAATATGCTAGGCCAATAGTAACCAACTTTCATAATTTTTAAGGTTGTGGTACGTATAAGAAGTGTCCTCCTGCATGAGTCCTTCATATAATTTCGATAATATTTTATGAACTTTATCATAATCAACACATTGTAGTAAAATTCCATTTATATCTCTTTTGAATAAACACATTATCAATGAAGACATAAGGTACATCTTGTAATCTAAATTACCTTTGTTTATTCTTGTCCATACCTTCTAGATAGGTATAATGCTGTAGATAATTAACCAAATTAGTCATTCATCTTGATTCCTGAATCTCGTGAGTGAGCTTAGGATTTTATTTCTGGTTGAACCATAATTGTTTATTGTTGATACGTAATTTCAACATGCTGTTTTGAAACACCTGGTTCTATAACTTCCTATTTTTCCATATCAGTAATTACATGTTCACATCAACCTTTCCCTAAAACTATTTTAACAACCTGAATATCAACATCATAGTCCATGACCTTCGTTATCCAGATTTCTCTTTTTTCATTCAATTCCTTATTTAGTAAGAATGCTTTCACACTTGCATGAGAAACAAGAACATGGATTTTATTGATCAAAAGCATATACTTGAAATTATTTAGTCCTCGACTACCGAAAGTACTTGATTTTCAAGGAATGTGTACCTTATTTCATAATCATGCAAACTCTGTCCAAAGAAAGCAATAGGCTACTCAATATTTTCATCATTGACTTGAGTTAATATAGTTGAGATTGTTTCATCTCCTACAAGTGCATACATTGTAAAATCTTTAAGGAGCCTGAGACATAGCTTCTTTTATTACTTTAAAACCCTCTCTTCCTTCACGGTCTAAGAGAAAGTTTTCTCTTTCTTTAGCATAGCTATGAGTGGTTTAACCAATGCTACAAAGTTTGGAACAAATATTCTAACAAAGTTTATTTTTCCAAGAAAACTCTGTAATGCCTTCTTATGATGGGGTAATGATAGATGTGATATGGCTTCAATCTTGAAAGGATCAATTACTAAACCCTGATTAGAAAGAATATGGCCAAGTAGCTTGCCTTGATGTACTAAAAAGATAGACTTGGTGGATTCAAGGATATTCCAAATTTCTGCACAACTAAAAATTCTCGCCTTAAGTGCATTAGATGTTCTTCATAATCTTTTGAAAATACAGTAACATCATCTAAATAAACAAGGATGCATTTATTTAACAAGCTACAAAAATCCATGTCCATTACACGTTGAAACGTTGCACCGGCATTCGAAAGACAAAAAGGCATTATTTTGTAAGCATAATTACCCCACTTAGTGGTAAGAGCTACTTTGTATCTATCTTCTTCTCGAACTAAAATTTGATTATATCCTTTGTAACCATCTAGAAGAGATAGTCTAGCTGAACCTAAGACAATTCTTAGAATTTGATCCATATTTGGGAGTGGGTAATGATCTTTTAATGAAGCCTTATTAAGATCTCTGAAATCTACAAGTAGTCCGATTTAAATGTTCTTCTTTCTAACATGATTAAGATTGGCTACCCAACTTGAATGCTTAATCGGAAATATAATCCCGATTTGATCAACATAGATAATTCTTTCTTCATCGAGCCTCAATTTTGAGATTTACATGGCTCTCATTTCATCTAACGAGTTTAGAATTTAATTGCATCTCAATTGTATGTTGTGCTAAATCTGGGATAAAATCATTTTAGATATTGGTATTTCCAAGAAAAAACATCTTTAAACTCTTTACAAAGATTAATAAATGATCGCTTTTTGGTTAAGGTACATACCTTTCCAAGAAATAGCTTTTTCCCTTCATCAATCGAGATTTCTTTGTGATTATCGGCGTGAGTTGATATTTTAGTCTTGACTTTTCTTAACCGATCGTCAGTCTAAAGATGTCTTCTAATGAGACCAGGACCTTGAGGAAACTTATTTGTCTTTAATCGAACAATCGGGTCACCATATAAATGGTATAACTTATCCTGATTAACTGCAGAAAACTCATCTTCTTACTAGAAAAACCTACGATTTGATCATCACATTCAAAAACTTGCCACTTTGAATCATTATCAAGTAATGAGGCCTGAAAATTAACTTTCTATGAGGTTGAAATTTTCTATTTTCAATCTATTCAGCACTTCAAAACTATCCCGATTGCTGCAAGTCTATCTCGCATGCTTGTTTTCAGCTCTAGGAATAGATGAATGTTAATAGCATCAAAATATTCCATTAAGTTTGGAAATCTATGTCTGTAAGACTTCATTAATGGATTATTACAAACATTGAAATTTCTTACTTGATTAATAACCAACTCGAGTCACAAAAATCAGTAGATGTCGATACCTTTCTTTTCTCGCCCAAAGTAAGCCATGAATTAATGCTTCATATTCAACTACATTGCAAGTACATGAAAATTGGAGATTCAAAGCTGAGAAATACCTTTCGTTCATTGGGGAAGTGAGCATCGGACATTGTCCCCATCATTTCTTGTTCTTAGCTCCATCAAAATGAACCTTCCAATTCCCTTCGCTAAATCTTATGTTTTAGAAAGTAAAGGAAGTGGTGTATTTTCTTCACGCATACAATAAACGCCAAACATGTGTTCTTCAAATTCCTTAAAAGGATCATGAGCATGTTTTTCCACTATATTTTCATCCATAAACATGTTAGAAACACCATCTAACGCTGAAACATGAGCTACCTCATCAAAATCATATTGATCTATGATTGAATAATTAACCACCTTTGCATTTGAAGAGTGAGGCTCAATGTGAAATCTAGCCAATGGCTCAATTGATAGTAACTTTGGTATCATAACGAGTAGTGAAAAATAAGGACCAATCAAGAGAGATAAACTCCTATTTTTATGTGAAGTCTCTAGATAAGCATAAGGAAAAGTATGGAGGTAAATCCACAACAATAACATCTTGCGAGAATAGAAAAATTTGGGCAAGCATGTAAGGTGACTTTTAAATTTTTGATTTTACCAACTATATTAGTCATAGTTCCATCAAGTTTGTAAGACACTCCTTTACGTATTTTCATACTAAAAACTAATTTTTCTGCAATTGCTATTGGCATAACTATGCTACTTGCACCACCTTATCTACCATGTAATTATGAACTAGATGTTCACCAATAATCGAGTGATAAATAAAATGGTGGTGGTTTCTTGATGTCATGAGAATTGAGAACCTTGAACCATCCACTTAACTTCTTTAATGCGGTCTTGTTTAAACCTTTTAAGGACCATGTTTGTCTTCTAAACATCCTTTTCTCGTTGTATTTGAAGAAATCTGCTTGAGCATAGCTAGTTCATGAGAGAGTAGATCTTGCTATCCAGGAATACTTAGAGCAGCCCACATTGAGATATTAACATTATGATTTTTCATTACATCAACAATGTTAAAAGAAGCAATTGTTTTAGAGACAGATTCAACTGTCTTAGAGTAGGCCTTAGCCCGATTCTCGCTTCAACCGCCTTAGATATCTGAGGTATAAATAGTATTCTTGGATTAGGCTGTAGCTATCTTTGATGGCCTCTATCAATTGGAACACTTGTTGTTTTTTGAGGAACAAAAGGGTTGTTAGTTGACTTTGGGACTGTATATTTTGTCTTATCAGTGATAGTAGGCAGGATAGGTCTATTTTGTTGTTTTTGACTTTCAGCACTTTCCTTGAGCCCTAGTAGTGGATCGCAATGAAATCCTCCTCATTAAAACCGACTAGATTCTGTTAAAGTGTTTTTTCGAACATGAGTTTCTTGCTACCCACCCTCCATTTGAGGCATGTAAAATGTTTTAGATTGAGGATGTGCAACAAGATTGATTCAAAAAGCATTTGGGCAAGTTCAATTTGAATGAGGTTGATTTCAACGTTGAAACCATTCTTCTCGTAGCCATATTAATCGGGAATAAATTGTTAGAGGAACTAGGAGCCTTTGGGTCAAAGTTCCTTTGTTGGTAAGGCTGCCTATAATTTTGATTTTGTTGATAGGGTTGCATGTTTTGCTTATTTTGTTGATTTTACTGATAAGGAGCCTGATAGGGTCTGCTAGATAATGCAATTCTATTATCAATCGAAGTCAATTTATTTCCCATAGTTTACAAAGCTTTAAATGCATCATCTAATGGAGCTACCACAATAGGTTCCATGATTGTATGTGAGTTGAGGAATAGGTGTGAAATCTAAAAAAATGGCATCAAGGCCTTGGTGCCAATTTTCCAGCTTGAATAAGACTATTTTAAGCTCAAATAGTGATATCATAAGCATCTAGAAGTGTCTCTCTCCCCATTGATGAATCATAGTTTAGATATCACTGTTTAATGCCCTAAGATAATAAAAGAAAGCATGATTATCTTGAGGCTTGACACTTCTTTGGAATTATTTCCCAAGTTTTGGAAAATAGATATTGAAACTAGACATAAATTCATTGGGAGCTTTTTTAATAGTGGACAATTTTTCAATGAGAGACAAATGATCGAATTAATTTGGAACTATTCCGAGAAAATTTTCAACTAAGTTCTCCCAAGTTCTTATGATTCTAATTTCTTAGTTTCTATACCATTCATAAGGCCTACCCTTTGAAAGATGCAACTAAAAGTCTTAAAGTTACATCTTTATGAGTGATGTTATGGACTGCACCTAGGCCCGTAACATCTTTGATATGTTTAGTAGGTGTAACCTGATTTTCTCTCGTGAATGATGGAAAAATTTCATGGTAGCATTAGGAATGTCATGGTAAACTGGGATTACAAATGGACTACCATTAGTAAAGGTTAGAAAATTCCTTGGTGGTTGAATAGCCACTTGAAAAACTGGGATGTTAATAGAGAAATTGATATGTGGTGAAGGAATATTAGGAGGAGGGTTATCAAAATCAGGTCTATTATAAGGTAAAGTATTACCAACTCTTCTCCTTCTAGCAAAATTCAAAGGTAAAGAAACAAATTCAGGAGGAATTCCTCTTACCAATGATCTTGTAGTCACTTTAGGCATGGAACATGCTGCAATACTGGTTTGATATCAGCTTAACGGAGTTACCAAAAGATCTTAAAATCTTTAGAATAAGTTGTTGTAGCTTGTTCGATAATAAATTTGTAACTATTATAAATTTTTTGTAGATTTGCTATAGAATTTGTAATTTGTATGTAGATCTGATTCGTTGTCCAACTGGGCATGCCAAAAACTATTATCTCTCGAAAGTGCACCATGTAGAGAGATGGTTGCAAGTTTTCTAAGCTTGCAAAATTTGATCTCTCTCTTTGTAGATACAATGGAAACACCTCAGGTTTGTGGGTATACCTATTTTGAGGTGAGTCTTCGGTATCAAGGTCGGTTCCTTGTTGGTGTATCCTAAACTAATTATGGGGTTTAGGAGTAAAAGATGTGATAAAGTAATTAAAACTAAGGTTATACGCCAAATTTGTATCGGACTTTGACTAAGTATATACACAATTGCTATGGGAAGGATTCTTGATGCACGAGTCAGCAATTTTCTCAGTAAAGTATTTATGGGAAAACACTTTGTAATACCGAGGGAAAATCACAACAATACTAATAAGTTAACATGCACATTAAAATTAAGCAGAAAATACTAAATTTGCAGTAGGGTAAGATGATTGATGTGGAATTTGCATTCACAAGATTTATAGAAACATACAAAAGACTGCAAATAATTGGAAAGGTAGAAAATACTTCACACATAGAAGGCAAAACTAGCAAAAATTGCTTCAAGATACTCTATATCCAAAAAGTCCTCCAGAAGTTTTTATTGTACTTTGCAAAGCGCACAATATATAGCAAAAATTAAATAAACCTTCTTCCTAAAATAGCCTAAGGCTTGTACTACTTCGCCATGCATTCTATTTTTATCCTTTATTTAATAATAGATAAAAGGAAAAAGTAGAGCATGTAATTAAAAATAGGCATTTAATAGCCTTGATTATTAATTGGTCAACTGAAGTTGGTGATCTATTTCTAAGAAAGAGAAGGATGAATAATTTTCTAAAAATAAGATTACTTGCTAGGCAATTCTCTCTCCATGAATACACAACTCTGTCTTCTTCTCTATTTTGTTTTTGTGAAGACATGCAAAATACAACTCCCTGTTTGTGAGAAAAATAATTACATTAATTGTAATACTTTGCAAAATAATTCATCCAAATATCAATCCTAATTGGGACCACCTTTGTCTCTGATGTTGACGCTTATTATTTTTTTAGTGATCATATGGATAATATGCTGTAGATCATCTTCAACTCCTTGGAGTGGGGACCACCTTTACTTTAGAAGGTTTGGCCACATTTGTGGACTTAACATAGTTGTCAAGGTTTTAGATACACATGGGGCAATTGTAATAGTTACTACCATACTGACAACCTTTGATTATTTACCATGAACATAATAAATACTCTATCACCTTTGTAACAAGTACTATAGTATATAATTGGTGGCCTTGGCATATTTCAAAATTCACCTTTTCGGTGATAAGCATGTATGATGGCATTTTGCATTATTTGGAAATGACTATAGTTTGGACTTTGAAAGTCAATGTAATGATTTATTTGATGGACACGTGGGTTGTCCCCTTCTCCATGGTGACTCACCCTTGGTAACTTGGTCAGTGGAATATGTAACTCAAGTTGAGTTTGGTTTGATATTTGTTGATCATCTTGGGTCCTTGATCTCTATACCTCTATTTTGATGTCGTCGATCCTTGGACTCATGGTTAGGGTTTCTGAATGTGCATTGAATGTGGTCGGTGGGGACTAACCATGGTTATTTGTTTTGAGCTCTGAGCATGATTCTCGGCCTTTGATCTTCATCCTTGATGAAGCTTGATCATTGATCTCGAATCATGGTTGAGTTTGATATTAACCCATACTTGGATTCGGGCAGTAAAGGAGAGCTTGGGTCTAATGATCATTTCATTCAGTTTTCTAGTTTGTGGGCGAAGCCCTGGAAATTTTTTTTTGTTTAATGCCATTATTTTGTTCTTAACTTGAGCTCGACTACACCTGTATTTTGTAGCTCTTCCTCTATATTTTTCCTGAGGAGATGGTTGTAAAGGTGGCTGCCATGGTTGTTTCTTCGAGCTCGGCCTATTTTGTTTGGTCTTTGTGGCAAAGTCTATGAGATCTGAGTTTGCTTTATGAAATCTCATGTTTAAAAGGTTTGAGCACTTTGGTATATTTCATGGTCTCTATGGGTTTTCCTTTTGACGTGGTCACCATCTCTTAAGCTTTGTAGATTTGGCATTGCATCACTGCTTGATGAGGTCGGTAAGCTTTTCGATCCTTGAGTTTTCGTTCAATTTTCGTTCATCGTGACTTTGGCTTCAAAACTAATACCCGTCTTCTTTTGCATTTCTTCATGTGATCTCTTGGATGACTATGGTCATTTCGAGTTGAAATTTTTTTGAGATTCCTTTACCTCCTCTGCAACTCAAGGATTTGAAGAAAAAATTAAAACCGTAAGTTTCTTGATCATTTTTAAATGGGATTTTTGAACTTGAAAGATTTATAAACTCCAAAGGGGGTCATTTTTTATTCAGATCTATACATTTTTCAATAGATTTTTTATGGTCAATCAACTTCAAAACTACTTGTGATAAAAGGTGAGTGAAATACTCGAACCGAGACTTCATTGTGACTTTTAGATTTGTGTATTTTGAGTTATGAGTATTCGTTCTTTTTCTATGAAGATAACATGGGGGTTTTTACTGCAAAACTGGGCCGCCATGAATGTATGTTCCTCTCTACCTCTAGAAGCTTTGCATTTTTTATTTTTTCATTTATTTGGGTCTCATTCTTTATTACAGCCTTGCTCCTCCCTTAACTCCAGATATGAACGTTTCTTGATTTGGGTATTCGTATTTCATACACTGTAGTGTCTCTGATTCAAAGTTTGAGCTGAATCTACACTTTTATCTGACATTTGTTTCTGTAGAGGCTTTGTATATACTTCATTTCCCCATGGTGGACATAAAGTAATTTCTTCATTCTAGATACTTACTTCTACTTCTTCTCTGTATGAGTTCTTTGTGCTTAACCTCAGGACAACTGTTATTTTATTTGCATTTGTTGAGAATATTGTAGAAATGGTGGTTATGAATTTCTACAAATATAGGTTTTGTATGTTACTTCTTTTCTGTTCTGAAATCCTTGGCATCAATTTTGTATTATGAAGAATCTATTTTTTTATGATTCATTGTTCAAGATTAACTTATTTCATTGAAAAATCTATAGAGTAATTGATTTAATCCTTTTTAGTCTGAGATCATTTGAATTTGAAAACTTCCCGTGGGATGAGTACTTGAATGCAATTGGTTTTTTTAAATCTTTGTAAATTTTACAATATTGGTAGTTTTCTATACTATACAAGCTTGACTTATTCCTATGAATGGATCTTGTTGATAAGGTCACACTCAAACTGGATTTGTTTATTTCTTGAATGTATTCATGCCAACACTTATTTATCATTGAGTTGTAATGCATGTCTTGATATGTAACCTATCAAATTTAGATGGATGTTGAATTACCACCATAGATGAGACCTAGGTTGTTTCGTTGTCCTTCCTATAGAAGGGTTCATGTGATTGAATTTCTTTCTTCATTGTGATCTCTTCAATATTCTGACTGAACATTGATTATTCTGGGCTTCGTAAGGTTGAATGGTGTTGAAACACCACTAACTGAAATGGGTTGCTTATACATCTCTTTCTTTAGTTCACCTTTAAAATGCTAATTTGTATCCTGAAGTTGCATTTATAATCTTTGATCCCTGCAATAGTTTTCAAGTAATTCTTTACCTATTTTTTATATCATTATCAGGCATAAGCCTTGATCTAGATATTGTAATTTTTACTTTTATTGCATTCCTTTTATGCTTCAATACTGTGCTTGAGCTTAAATACAACTTTCTATGTATGCTGGAAAATTTGAAATGTTGATTTTCATGGCAAAGCCTTAGCAATTTTTTTCTAGAATTCTCTCTTCCATCCATTTCTAGTTATAGTAGTTATATTTTTTATTGAAATAGTTCCTTTAATCATGTAGTAGTTAAAAACAACATGATGGAAAGTTGTAAATTTCTATTTTACATGGCGAAGCCTCTCAAATTTTTTTCTAGAATCTTGTCTTCATTCCTTTCATTTGTAACCTTTCTTTTTAGTTAACTTAAGATTTCAAAATGATGCTTCTCCTTTAACCCGCAAATGAAAAGTGTTCTTCTATTTACCAGTTTCTCTTCTACACTATAACTTCTTCCATTTCAGAATAGTTATTGAAACCTTGAGTTACATTCTTCCTTTTATTGCATGCACTTATGACTTGTCTATTTTTCCTTGGCTGCAACTTGTACCTGCACACTTAGGAAAATAGTTAGAAAATACTTAGGCTTTTTGGCCTCTCTTATGTCCATGTTTCTTATTTTCTTTTCTCTTTCTTCACTCTTTCTGAGTAAATAAAGCATGTATGTAGTTTGATATTCAAGTAAATTACATCTCTGTTATTAGAGATTCATATGCATGAATTAGGATAGTCTAGGAATATGAATTGATCCTTGAGCTCATAACTGACAGTTAACTTTTCTTCTTTTTAGGTACAATGGCTTCTACAATGGAGATGAAGAAGAAGCTGAAAATGGAGATGTTTTCAATCAAAGAAAGAAACCCCAAGGAAATGATGGGTTCACTCATACTCCTTTGCTTTCTCTTTCATGCATGTGTACCTTTTATTTTAGTAGTTGTACTTTACTTTTTAGTTACATCCCACGGCTTGTGTGGGAAACATTTGAAAATTCCTTATGAATAAAACATTGAATTCTAAAAATGAGTTGTGTATTCCTTTTTGCATTCTAGCTTCTCTGTATGGATTGTATAATGAACTAAACAACTCAGTAACATAATTGAATGTCTTAATCATGAAGGAAAGAACATTGATGAGAACTTGTAACATTCAGTAATGAACCCTAATTTTCTGATATCTGTATTTCTATTTGTTGCTTCAAAACTCAACACTTCACCTACTCTGTAATTTGTCGTCTTCATCAAGATAACATAGTTTTCCTTTGGGGATTTGTGTTCTTTTGTTGAAGATGACATGAAATTGTAGACTATGTGATCTATTATGTTTTGTGAGAGATCACATCACCGCAAATTTTATTTAATGTAGTAACTAATTGAGCAGTAATAAATGATATCAAAACTTCCTTAGCTTAGGTATACTTCACGTATGACTTTCATCGTAATGACAAATTTTTGAGTTGCCCATTTTTACACAAGTGCAAAAATTGTCAACATTTCGTGATCTGCGGGGGTAAGCTACCCGCTAGCTTAAAGAATAGTGCCTTGCTCGTCGTCCATTGGGTATGGAGTCCAAAGCATATAACAAAATCTACCTTTTCCGAAAGGTCCAACCCTTCCAAAATGTAACTAAAACTAGGAAAGGATCGGTGAACAAGATCACGTGCACAAATGCACTTGTTGAATTAAAAATGATGCAATGTGATTAAACTACAATTATTGAAGGGAAATCCTACTCTAATAATCACTGTTAGAATTTTCAATAAGGTGTTTGAGAAACATACCATTCACAGGAATGGGAAGTTCCTCTCCATTCACTTTGAAAGATGAAAAGCATTTTGTTCCTTACAAGTTGAAATCATGTAAGGACCACTCCAAATTGTATCAAACTTCGAGTGTCTTCTGGATTTTCATGATTAACATCCCAATTTAACACAATATCTCCTTCATTGAAGACTCTGAACTTGGATTTCTTATCAAAAGTATTCTTTATTTGTTTCTGATTCTTTTCCATTTCAAATGAGTTTGATCTCTTAGCTCTTGTAATTCCATTAATTCTACATAACAAACCTATAATGGTTCATTCTCATGCAGCTCCAATTGATGTAGCAAATGTAATGTTGGTAACTCTATCTTGAAATAGGCATTTTTGCTTCTCTTCCATACACAAGTTTGTATGTTGAATTACCAACTGATATTTTAGGATTCACTCTATTAGCCCAAAGTGCTGAATTCAATATCAAATACCAAGCTCTTTGATTATCTTTAAGTGTTCTTCTAAGGATCCTTAACAAATTCTTGTTAGTACTTTCAGCTAAGCCATTACCTTGTGGGTAATATTTAGATGAAGAACTTAGATATAATCCATGGTTGATAGCCCAATTTGTTATCTTTGCACCAAGGAATGCTAAAGCATTATTTGATATGATAGTTGTTGGAAAACCAAATCTATAAACTATTCCTTCATAAAAGGATAGTATAAAAGCTTCATTAACATCCTTCAAGGCTATTGCTTTAGTCCATCTTGTAAAGTAATCTATAGCAGTTAAGATCCACTTATGTCCTTGTGACGAGGGTGGGTTTATCATGCCAATAAAGTCAAGACCCCACTACATAAAAGATTGATCAGCTGAAATAGATTTGTAAGGGCAGTGAAACTAAACATTCTTTTCAGTAACAAAGAAAGCACATTTTCTACACTTTATTATCCATTTAAAAAAAACCTTGAATATGTTAGGCCAATAGTAACCATATTTCATAATTTTTAAGGCTATGGTACAAGTTAAGAAGTGTCCTCCTGCGGGTCCTTCATGGAATTCTAATAATATTTTCTGAACTTTATCATAGTCAACACATCGCGTAAAAATTCTATTTATATCTTTTTGAATAACACATTATCAATGAAGACATAAGGTACATATTGTAATTTGAAATACCTTCGTAATCTGAAATATCAACAAAGATACTCCATGACCTTCATTATCTAGTTTGATCTTTTCTCATTCAATTCCTTATTTAGTAAGAATGCTTTCACACTTGGATTAGAAACAAGAACATGGATTTTCTTGTTCAAAGCATATACTTGAAATTCTTTAGTCCTATGACTACTGAAAGTACTTGATTTATAAGGAATGTGTACCTTATTACATAATCATGCTAACTATGTCCAAAGAAAGCAATAGGCTACTCAATATTTTCATCATTAACTTGAGTTAATATAGCTGAGATTGTTTCAGCTCCTGCAAGTGCATACATTGTAAAATCTTTATCGAAATTTGGATTTGCAACAAGTAAGAGCCTGAGATATAGCTACTTTTATTGCTTCAAAACCCTCTCTTCCTTCGCTGGTCCAAGAGAAAATTTTCTCTTTCTTTAGCATAACTATGAGTGGTTTAACCAATGCTACAAAATTTTGAACAAATCTTCTTACAAAGTTGATTTTTTGAAGAAAACTCTGTAATTCCTTCTTATGATGGGGTAATGATAGCTGTGATATGGCTTTGATCTTGAAAGGATCAATTGCTAAACCCTGATTAGAAAAAATATGGCCAAGTAGCTTGCCTTGATGTACTAAAAAGATAGACTTCAGTGGATTCAAAGATATTCCAAATTGCCTAAACAACTGAAAAATCTGCCTTAAGTGCATTAGATGTTCTTCAGAATCTTTTGAAAATACAATAACATCATCTAAATAAACAAGGATGCATTTATTTAACAAGCTACAAAAATCCATGTCCATTTCACGTTGAAACGTTGCACCGGCATTCGAAAGACAAAAAGGCATTCTTTTCTAAGCATAATTACCCCACTTAGTGGTAAGAGCTATTTTGTATCTATCTTCTTCTCGAACTAAAATTTGATTATATCCACTTTGTAACCATCTAGAAGAGATAGTCTGTCTGAACCTAAGACAATTCTTAGAATTTGATCCATATTTGGGAGTGGGTAATGATATTTTAATGAAGCCTTATAAAGATCTTTGAAATCTACACATAGTCTGATTTCACCGTTCTTCTTCCTAAAAGGAACAAGATTTGCTACCCAACTTGAATACTTAACAAGAAATATAATAACCGATTCGATCAACTTAGATAATTATTTCCTCATTAGAGGCTCTATTTTGGGATTTACATGCCTCTGTTTCTGTCTAACAGGTTTGGAATTTAGTTGCAACTCAATTATATTATGTGCTAAACTAGGATCAAATCCTTTCAGATCTTGGTATTTCCAAGAAAAACATCTTTAAACTCTTTGCAAAGATTAATAAATGACTACTTTTCGGTTAAGGAACATACCTTTCCAAGAAATGGCTTTTTCCCTTCATCAACCGAGATTTGTTCGTGATTATCAGTGTGAGTTGACATTTTAGTCTTGACTTTTCTTAACTGATCGTTAGTGCTAAAGATGTCTTCTAATGTGACCAAACCTCGAGGAAGCTTATTTTTCTTCAATTGAATAATCTAGTCACCATATAAATGCTAATCTGTGATTTATCCCGATTAACCTGTAGAAAACTCATCTTCTTGCTTTGGAAAAACCTACATATTTGATCATCACTTTAAAACACTTGCAATTTGAATCATTATCAGTGCATCTGGGGCCGATAATTAACTTTATATGAGGTTGAATTTTTCTATTTTCAACTGTACTCAAAGCACTTCAAAACTAGCCCTAAGCTGTTGTAAGTCTATCTACATGCTTTCTTTTAACTCTAGGAATAGACTCGAATGTTAATAACATTGAAATCTTCCCTTAAGTCTAAAACTCTATGTCTTTAAGACTTCATTAATGGATTCTTACAAACATTGAAATTTCCTACTTGATTAATAACCAACTCGAGTCACAAAAATCAGTAGCATGCTTTGATACCTTTCTTTCTGGCCCAAAGTAAGCCATGAATTAATGCTTCATATTTAGCTAAAATACAAGTACATGAAAATTGGAGATTTAAAGTTGAGAAATACCTTTCGTTTGTGGGGGAAGTGAGCATCATACATGCTCCTTATCCTTTCTTATTCTTAGCTCCATCAAAATGAAGCTTCCAAATCCCTTCCGCTAAATCTTATGTTTTAGACAAGTAAGGGAAGTGGTGTATTTTCTTCATGCATACAATACACGCCAAACATGTGTTCTTTAACTTCCTTAAAAGGATCATGAGAATGTTCTTCCACTATCTTTTCATCCATAAACATGTTAGAAATGCCATCTAACGCTGAAACATGAGCTACCTCATCAAAATCGATGATCTACGATTGAATAATTAGCCACCGCATTTGAATAATTAGGCTTAGTGTGAAATTTGGCCAATGGATCTGAATTGATAGTAGCTTTGGTACCATAACAAGTAGTGAAAAATAAGGACCAATCTGAAGAGAGATAACCTCCTTTTTTTTTCGTGAAGTCTCTAGATAAGCATAAGGCAAAGTATGGAGGTAAATCCACAACAGTAACATCTTGCAGAATAGAAACATTTGGGCAAGCATGTAACGTCACTTCTAAATTTTTGATTATACCAACCGTATTAGTTACAGTTCAATCAAGCTATAAGACACTACTTTCTATAGGCTCATACTGAAAACCCAATTTTTCTGCAATCATTTTTTGCATAATTGTTCTACTTGCACCACTATCCACCATGAAATTATGAACTAGATGTTCACTAATAATCGATGATAAATAAAATGGTGGTGGTTTATTGATGTCATGAGCATTCTGAACCTTCTAAACCATACACTTAACTTCTTTAATGTGGTCTTGTTCAAATGTTCCAAGGACCATGTTTGTCTTCTAAACATCCTTTTCTACTGTATTTTAAGAAATCTACATCTTAGCTAGTTCATGATAGAGTAGATCTTGTTGTCCAAGAATACTTAGAGCATCCCACATTGAGATATTGACATTATAATTTTTCATTACATAAACAATGTTAAAATAAGAAATTGTTTTAGAGACGGATTCAACTATTTTAGAGTAGTCCTTGGTGAAAATTGATTTCGCTTCACTACCTTAGATATCTATGGTATAAACAATCTTCTTGGATTAGGCTGTAGCTATCTTTGATGGCCTCTATCAACTGGAACACTTGCTTTTTTTTAGCAACATCAGGGTTGTTGGTTGACTTTGAGACTGTAGATGTTGTCTTATTAGTGAAAGTAGGAAAGATAGACCTATTTTTTTGTTTTTGACTTTTAGCAACTTTCCCTTGAGCCCTAGTAGTGACTAAAATGAAATCATCCTCATTAAAACTGACTAAAATTTGTTCAGGTGCTTTTTGAGCATGAGTTTCTTGCTGCCCACCCTCCATTTGAGGCATGAACAATGTTTTAGATTGACGTTGTGCAATAAGATTCAGATTTAGAAAAGCATTTGGGCAAGTTGTAGCTAAATGAGGTTGATTGCAAGGTTGACACCATTATTCTGAGAGCCATATTAACTGGGACTAAAGTGTTAGAGGAATTAGGAGCCTTTGGGTCAAACTACCTTCAGCTAATAAGGCTGCCTATAATTTTGATTCTATTGATAGGGCTTCCTATTTCACCGATTTTGTTAATTTTTCCGATAAAGAGCCGATAGGGTCTCTTAGACAATGTAATTTTGTTATCAATCGAATTCAATTTATTTCCCATAGTTTGCAAAGCTTTAAATACATAATCGATGGAACTACCATAGTAGGTTTTATGACTGTAACAGGATGAGGAATGGGTGTTAAATCTGCCAAAAATGGCATTGAAGGCCTTGGTGCCAATTATCTAGCATGAATAAGACTATTTTCAGCTCGAGATAGTGATATCATAAGCATCGGGAAGTGGCTCTCCCCCTATTGACTGAATCATTAGATATCACTGTTTAATGTCCTAAGATAATAAAGGAAAGCATGATCAACTTGAGGTTTGACACTTCCTGGAATTCTTTCCCAAGTTTTGGCAAAATGAAGATTGAAACTGGACATAAATTCATTGGGAGCTCTTTTAATAGTGGACAAATGTTCAATGAGAGACAAATAATCTGAATTATCCTAGAAGCTGTTTGAAATTATTCACCTAAGTTATCCCAAGTTCTTATGCTTCTAATTTCTAAGTTTCTATACCATTGCAAGGCCTGCCCTTTGAAAGATGCAGCTAAAAGTTTTAAAGCTATGTCTTCATGAGTGATGTTATGGATTGCACATAGGGCTATAACATCTTTGATATATTTAGCAGTATAACTGATTTTCACCCGTGAATGAGGAAAAAAATTTCATGGCAGCATTAGGAATGTCATGGTAAATTGGGATTACTAATGGAATGCCATTAGTAAAGGTTGTAAAATTCCTTGGTGGTTGAATAGCCATTTGAAAAACTGGGATGTTAATAGAGAAATTGATACGTGGTGAAGGAATATTAGGAGGGTTATCAAAACCAGGTCTATTATAAGGTAAAGTATTACCAACTCTTCTCCTTCTAGCAAAATTCAAAGGTAAAGAAACAAACTCAGGAGGAATTCCTCTTACCGATGATCTTGTAGTCACTTTAGGTATGGAACATGCTGCAATACTAGTTTGATATCGTGTAACAGAGTCGCCAAAAGGTCTTAAAATTTTTAGAATAAGTTCTTTGCACTGTTCCCAAAAATGACTTTGTAAGCTGCTTATAAATTTGATGTAAATCTGCTTTGTATAATTTGTAATTTGCATGTAGATCGATTCATTTTCCCACCGGACATGCCAAAAACTGTTATCTCTCGAAAGCGCACCCTGTAGAGAGATGGTTGCAGGTTTTCTAAGCTTGCAAAATTTTATCTCTCTCTTTCCTAGATACAATGGAAACACCTCAGGTCTATGGGTATACCTATTTTGAGGTGAGTCTCCAGATTAAGGCTAGTTCCTTGTTGGTGTATCCTAAACAGAATCGGGGTTTAAGAGTTAAAGATGACTGCAAATTAATTAAAACTAAGGTGATACGCAAAATTCGTATGATGACTTTGACTAAGTATATGCACAATTACTATGGGAAGGATTCTTGATGCACGAGCCAACAGTTTACTGCAGAATATTTAAGGGCAAACACTTGGTGATACTGAGGGAAAATCACAATAGTACTAATAAGTTAACATGCACATTAAAATTAAGCAGAAAATACTGAATTTGTAGTAGGGTAAGATGATTGATCAAGGAATTTGCATTCACAAGACTAATAGAAACATACACAAGACTACAAATAATTGGAAAGATAGAAAATACTTCACACACAGAAGGCAAAATTGGCAAAAATTGCTTTAGTACTCCTATATCCAAAAAGTCCTCTAGAAGTTTTTTATTTTTCTTTACAAAGGGACACAAAATATAGCAAAAAATAAAATAAACCTTCTTCCTAAAATAGCCTAAGGTTTGTACTCTCCCATGCATTCTATTGTTATCCTTTATTTAATAATAGATAAAGGGAAAAAATAGAGCATGTAATTACAAATAGACATTTAATAGCCTTGATTACAATTGGTCAACTGAAGTTGACTGATCTATTTCTAAGAAAGAGAAGGATGAATAATTTTCTAAAAATAAGATTGCTTGCTAGGCAAGTCTCTCTCCATGAACAAGTAACTCTATCTTCTTCTATATTTGTTCCTATTGTGAAGGAATGCAAAATACAACTCCCTGTTTGTGAGAAAAATAATTACATTAATTACAATACTTTGTAAAATAATTCATCCAAATATCAATATTCTGATTGGGACCACATTTGTCTCTGATGTTGAAACTTATTTTGTTCTCTAGTGATCACATGGATAACATACTGTAGATAATTTTCTACTCCTTTGCGTGGGGACCACCTTTACTTTACGGGTTTGGAAACCTTTGTGGGCTTAACATACTTGTCAAGGTTTTAGATACACATGGGGCACTTTGTAATAGTTACTACCATACTCGGCCACCTTTGATTATTTACCATGAACATACTAAATAGTCTGCCACCTTTGTAATGAGTACTATAGTATATAGTTGTCGGCCTTGGCATATTTCAAAATTCACCTTTTCGGTGATAAGCATGTATGATGGCATTTTGCATTATTTGGAAATGACTATAGTTTGGAATTTGAAAGTCAATGCAATGATTTATTCGATGGACACGTGGGATGTCCCCTTGTCCATGGTGACTCACCCCTTGGTAACTTGGTCGGTGGCATATGTAACTCAAGTTGAGTTTTCTTTTATATTTGTTGATCATCTTGGGCCCCTGATCTCTCTACCTCTATTTTGATGTTATCGACCCTTGGACTCATGGTTAGGGTTTCTGATTGTGCATTGAATGTGGTCAGTGGGGACTAATCATGGTTATTTGTTTCAAGCTCTAAGCATGATTCTCGGCCTTTGATCTTCATCCTTGATGAATCTTGATCGTTGATCTCAAATCATGGATGAGTTTGATATTAACCAATAATTGGATTCAGGTAGTAAAGGAGAGATTGGGTCTAATGATCATTTCATTTGGTTTTCTGGTTCGTTGGTGAATCCCTGGAAAAAAATTTCTTCGATGCCATTATTATTCTGCTCGAACTCAAGCTTGGATACACCTATATTTTGTAGCTCTTCCTCTATCTTTTTCTGAGGAGATGGTTGTAAAGGTGGCTGCCATGGTTGTTTCTTCGAGATTGGATTGTTATGTTTGGTCTTTGTGGCAAAGACTATGAGATCTGAGTTTGCTTTGTGAGATCTTGTGGTCAAAAAGTTTGAGCACCGGTATATTTCTTGGTCTCTGTGGGTTTTCCTTTACCATCTCTTGAGCTCTGTAGATTTGTCTTTGCATCACTACTTGATGAGGTCGGTAAGCTTTTCGATCCTTGATTTTTCTTGGTATTTTGGTTCATCGTGAGATTCTTTTGCATTTATTTGTGTGATCTCTTGGATGACTGGTCATTTTGAGTTGAAACTTTTTCTGAGCTTCCTTTCCCTCCTCTGCAACTCAAGGATTTGAAGAAAACAATTCAAAACCATAAGTTTCTTGATCATTTTTAAATGGGTTATTTGAACTTGAAATCTTTACAAACTCCAAAGGGGGTTGTTATTTCTTCAGATCTTTACGTTTTTCAATAGAGTTCTCATGGTCAATCAACTTTGAAACTTCTTGTGAAAAATGGTGAGTGAAATACTCGAACTAGTCTTCATTGTGACTTTTAGATCTTTCTATTTTGATAGAATCAAGTAAACACACTCTTCATCTTTCTTATCTCTTCCACTCCCCTTCAAATGTGTCAAAAAATTCTTGAAATTGGTAAGATAGTTTATAATTGTTGGAAAATATTTAGGATTAAGAGAGATGATCTCAATTTCAAGTTACATGGCTCTCATATAATCCACCTTACCAAATAAATCCTCTAATTTCTCCCATATTTCGAAAGGAGAGTTGCATTTTCCAAATGAAACAAAATACGAGTCACTTACATAAGTTCCTATCAAACCCATACACTCATCCAAATTGGATTGGTATTGAAATTTCCCATACTCTCTAGTGAACACTGGTTGTTCTTAAGAAGTTAAATCCCATAATCCTTTCCACTTAATTTTTTTCCATTCATGGTTCCATGTGTAGTAATTATGTGTTGTTAATGGCTCAACATGATCTAATGCAGAAGTAGATAAAGATGTCATCCTAAACAAATCACCAAAAGAAATGTAAAACCCAAGCAATGCAACAAGACCCCAAGAAATACAACAAGACCCCCATATTTTGATAGTTTATAATGAGTGCGTGTTACAATATGACACTTTATAATTATAGTGCAATTCTTAAAATAAATATTTCCAATGGAAAAAGCATGAAAAAATGACACTCAAAACCTAGTTACCGATTAAAAGATATACGCTTTTCAATATTATGCTCTACTATCACATCTAAGTAATTCTTCTCAAAAATAAATTCCCTACCAAAATAGATTTCTAGGGATTTTCCCAAAATAGTAACTCATGCATAGTAATCCATGGACCATTGCCAAAAAGGAAAGAATCTAAACACTTCTCTCATGTAAACCAAAAACATTATATCGCAGAGAAACAAAACCCACAATAGATCTCAATAAACTCAACAAAACTCGAAACTACTTTCATGTTCCAGATTCAAGGCAAGCCTCTTCTTGCATAAAAATGCATGTACCAAAAAAATACGAGAAAATCCTAAATATATGAATATAAAAAAATATTTACAAAATAAAACTTACGGATGGATGTCGATAAAAATATTTTCTCTAACACCATAAAAGGAGCAATAACCGAGATCGTACCAAGCCAAAAAAATGCTAATCAAACACCATGATTAACAAGATGAAAGTAATTCACTGAATAACTTTACATAAACCTTTGCAAACAAATGAGCAGCAATATCATACATTATTATGGAACTCGGTGAAATACAATGAGAATTGGCCTTACTTATATAGGAAAGGAGTAACAATCAAAGAACCACTCAAGGTCGTAGGTCAAGCCATTAATCAAGGAAATAACTCGTCGTCAAAAGAACTAGTCAAGACCAAATATTTATGAGAGAACTAGACATCAAGGATCTAGTCAATACCATAGACCAAGGAAAGTACTATACCTAACAACTAGATAATATCCCCTAATATCCAAATAAATTAAAATAAATATCCACACACATAAGTAGGTGAGGATAAATACAATAAAGGTAAATAAAGTACCTAGGTGAACATGAGCTAAGGTAAATACCTACTCTAACAGACTTAGGGATTTAAGACTACAAGGAGTATGAATTTGTACAAGATAACTAATTCCATTTATTTTAGACACATATGTATTAAGTTTATATTACAAGAGAGGTGTCTCAAATAATCTTAAGCATTAAAAAGGCCTCATAAGAACCTATTTCAATTTTTGGGTAAATACGCAAGTAATTGAAAGCGTAGTCTCCATTCACATAATTTAGATCTCAAAAAGGAAAAATCATAGGTACAACCACCAACTATCTTGAAAGGATTTTGTCACCCACTAGGATGAAGGGATAATTGTGTAGTAGGGGTTAAACTTATTCATGATATGGTCATACCTACATAACCAAGACATGATCACCTCACTCATCCCAAGATTATGGGTTTCACAATATATATGCACCACATCATAAAATATCAAGGAAATGGTCCTTAATAAGATGTATTAGGTGCGAAGAATGAAGTTGATTAATGAGATCAGAGTATTTTATTAACATGATCAAAGTTTTATATCCTAGAAAGAATCAAAAGGGAGGAAGAAGTCTACAATAGGCATTATAACTCGTCCTTTGAATTTTTATAGTTTTAATGAGATGAGATTTTACCTAACATTGTGGTTGTTAAAGAAGAAAACCAATAATTAACATAGAAAAATATTTGTTTAATATCCTTATAATATAGGTGCAACATTGAGTACAAATTCACATCCTATTTGAAACTATAAAATATAACTAGATTATTATTCCCTTTTCAAAATATACCAAGAAAAATTCTTTGAATCAACAATAAATATCATTTTTCTATAGTAATACATGTATTGCAAGATGAATACAAATATACAGTGACAAATCATTAATTACCACATATCACATCAAAAAAATTCCTCTTATTTGGAGTACTGTGACCAATGTTGCGTCATTCCTAGGACCGAGTATGGAAATCACTTACACTCAAGCATAAATTCCACACATCCATCATTTCAAATAATCAGAATAGACACTAGAGAGAGATAGTGATAGGGATAGACACTAGGTTTAGTCAAGTCAAGCTATATCTTGAGTGAGATTCAGTTTTTAGTTCAAGGTGGCTAGAGATGGAAAGTTGTGTGAGGAATGGGGTGATTCTATATGATACCCATAATCATACCTCGTCACCTTGGCTTAAATTCCATAGTGGTAGTGATGGCAAGGTAAATGGAGTGGAATCCCAAGTCCACATTCCTCTCTACTATAATTTCCTAATAAACTGTAACTTTTGCCTCTTATATTTTCCTTGCTCAATTTTTTTATTTTTCTTTTGCATGATAGGATGCTATACCTCCTTTGCCTCTCTATCTCACCCTTTCCTAGAAAATCCTCATTTTGTAGTGTGTTTAGATTGTGATATTCTTCCCCACCATTATCATTCATGATAGTTCCACCTTCTCGGACTGAATTTAACTATTGAAGCTGACCACAACTAGGAAGGAGGAGAGCTGCAAACAAAATATAGATATAGATCCAAATAACTCAATGGTTACAAAGAAAAGTGAGGAGATATTTGGATAAATATTTCCTCCTTGCGCATGGTTGAAAGAAACCAGAATGATATTGATTTGGGATGTCTAAAATAGATCTCCACTAGAATGCTTCCCATACCCCTTTCACTTTTTTGCGACCATCTAACTACCACTAAGTTTACAACATTACCTTGGGTCTATCGATTGGTTAATTCCTTGGCATCTCAAATAAAGTGCTGGAATTATGTGCAGGGAAAAATACAGATCTAAAAGGATGTTTAGGATGCGTCACTTCACATTTTCCATTAAATGACATGTGTGAAAAGGCCATCTAGGATGTGTCACTCTCCATCTCGCTGCACACACTTCCCATGTTGGCCCTCCTCGAGTACACAAATCCTTCCATTTATTCCACCCTTCTCTCCATCATTCCCAAGTTTTTAATTTTTTTGTTTTATTTGATTTTTAAGGCAAGTACATTTCCCTCCCATTTTAAGAGCATCATCCTTGATGCAACACAACACCGAAGCTTGAAGGGTACATAGGAAAGAAAGTTAACAATGAAACATTTTGTTTATAAAAACAATTTTTGGTACAAGACAACCATAAGGAAGAAAACTAATTTCAGAAATACCTTAATTTTAATGTTATGTGAAGATTAACAACTCTCTTTTAATTTATTACTTAGTCTTTTTCTTTACAATATTTCTTAATCTCAATCTCTTAATATTAAATGTTTAAAATTTCAATCATCTCATGTTCGTTGGTACCCAACACAATGAATTGGCCTTAAGATGTCACAAAAACTCAACACAACAAAAATGATCCATGAGACATCCTACTACATACTTTCACAATCGTATCACATCACAAGACCTCTAATTCCACCATGGAAAGGAAACCAAGTAGTCCACATATCAAAGAATTACAAACAATTATGTCATAGGCATAAATACAATGAGACACATGTGGTGATAAAAATATCATCACGTTGATACATATACAATCGGTATTACATGACCCAAAGACCACGACAATACCTCGCATAGTGCCAATTCAATATCCAATAGTACATACTATCCAGGGAGGGTCAAACCTCAATCATAAAAATGGATAACAAGACTCACAAGAGTACACATAACTCATAACACCAATTCCACATATCACAAAACATCATGAAATAAATCCATATATCTCCCAAAGCATCACAAATCCACTCCATATACCTACCAAAGGATCAAAAACAACTCCATATACCTCCCAAAGAGAAAGAATAATAGTGCCAAAACTAAGCTGGTTCACTCAACCATAGAGCCCCGTCACCTAATTTTTCCATATCGTAACTCAACCATACAGCTCTATAAAAATATCGGGTTACTCAACCATAGAGCCCCATCTCCTTTCTCTTTTAATGAGGCTTGGTCATCCCGTGGCCCTAGGCACATGGAGCCCCGTCACCCCCACCCAAGTGACTTAATAATTCATGGTTCAAAACCCGCTAGTTATCTATAAATCCTTGGGGCATATCCCCATATAATGAAGAGGGTCCATAGGTTCCACCACTCCGTAGTGAATTCCATGACCCTATTCCAACACATTACACCATTAGAACCAGCACAACAATTAGTTTTCAAATGTCAAGTGGAAAACATCCAAAGACTTAGGCAAGGCTATAAAACTTTTAAACATGAAAATAAAGTTTAAAAATAAGAAAAACAAATGGATAATTATCCATAGTTAGTGAAAAATCTGCATGTTAGTGCAACAACCAAATAAAATGCCAAAAATATAAGAACACATCAATCAAGAAATTTGTTGGTTCTTGTAAGAAAAGAGATAATGATCAATTTACGAATGAAATATGTATTGAGAAATATAACATTACAATCACTATGTGGCCTCATACAGCCCCCAAAAGGGTACTCATCGAGTTTCTAGCACTCGGATATTGAGCCTCAACTCGCAAAAATATACGTGTAACTAGAAATGAGTATATCAAAAATGTAACTTTCATCATCTCTACTCGAATCATCCCTCCATACTCCCACAAGGCTCAGATAGTCAAAATCACATAGGATTGTTCTATGGACAACCCAAAAGGAAAGGGTAGGGGATGCTATTTTTCATAAGTTGAGCCTAAAGTGGTGTGCATCCACAATACACTGAGAAAAATAAAAGTATACTAAACAGATAGAAGTGCATTTTTAGTCTATATAAGACTCCAATTCTTCACTCGTACGCGACTCAAGATTATGAAAACTTGGTCCATTCCTCCTCTCTCCACACATACACTATTGATAGTTTCTTCCCTTAGGGTTGTCTAGTGTAAGGTTCACAACATAACACATAACTACATCACTAACAAAATGGTGATTTATGCACATTAACCATAGCATCTTGCGAATGGTATATATACATGGTATAACAAAATATTTACTTGCATGGGTTATGATACATCACTTTTCCACATAATGCACCAAAGGTGCAAGTACTACCAATAGGGGTCATACAATCATCATATGACCATAATTCACGACATGAACCATCAAATATTACACGAATTATAAGTATGATGAAAACAACGACTAACATTACAACATATAGTCAATTGCCATATAACATGGTGACACACACGATTCAACGCAACATGGTGGCGACATCACGATAAAATTTAATTCACTATAGACCAATTTTTTCATGCAACACATAAAATAACCTTTATATCACATAATAAATAAAAACTTCAACACTCTATAATCCTCAATAAAATTCTTTTTTAAAACACAAGGCGTAACATCACACAAGAAATTATCATTGAGTCCACAAAAGGAGATAAAATATTCTCATTACAAACACATCAACATGATAACAATTACACACTAAGTGACATGCATAACACGTGCATTCCTAATACCACAATTACAAAATTCTTCACATCACAAGATATATCACATTACTCTTCCCATCTCCACAATCACCATGCAAGATAATCCCAACTCCAATCTATCCCAGAGGTTTGAGATCATGAAGATTTCTATGATACCATATGTAATGCCCACTTTTACACGCACACAAATACAATAAACATAATAATAGGATTTTTTTGCTAACATTGCTTGATACATAGCATCACAAAGGATCACTTAGGATAGTGTATAAAATAAGATATGTTTCCGTAACAATGGAAAAACATACATAACATGGAACACATAATGCACATCAAAGCCACATTTCTAAAAATGAAAAAGTACAACAAAGACCCACAACAAGATATAATTACTCATAGGAACTTCCCACAACACATCGTTATTCAAGGTGAAATATTTATCTCAACCCTATTTTTATTAGTTGACTATAATTTTTGAAGAACACATAACATGGGACCCTTCATTCCTTTACAACTAGGTTGCATTTTTTTGTTTAACATTTCACCTATAGTGGTTCCTTTAGAATTCGCTCATTTCTCTTGTGGAAATAACTTTATATAGCATGATTGTGATTAGGAATGTATATACACACATGCGTCTTCTAATATTTGACTTAAGGATATTGTTTGAGAGATCCATGTTTACTTGGTTTGGAAAAATACTCTTGTTACAAGGAGGAAAATTCACAAGAAGAAAAAGGAAGGTTACTAGATCAATAGAAAACCTATCCCGAGTTCATTTCATAGCATTGTTTAATACTAACAATACACTCTTTTAATCTTCAATTTATTACCACTAAACTATGTAGGTTAACTAATTAGGTTGTATCATTATTGATTCACAATACTTTGCTCTGATTAGAAATTCATATTTTCACAATCATATTGCACTTGGAAGGGTACGTTACACTTGTGTTCCTGTTATAGATATTTTTCCTTGAATTGATGTGATGAAATTCATATTTCAAACTACTGCGGTTTCATCCTCTTAAGGATTTACCCTCAATAACAACGGGTGAGTTACATATTTTGACCATAATTCTAATTCCTAAGTTATCCTAGGTTTGATAGATTCCTATCTACGCTAAGGGTTTTACTAGCTTTTATGATTCCAACTTCAAAGTGCAACTTCCTTAACTCACAAGACCTTGGCTATAGCCATAGGTATCTTAATCTCAAGGCTTCATTTCAAAATTTCATTAAGCATAGTTGTTTAACCAAATTCATGCATACAAACCATATGATCATGCATCATATTTGGTTTTCCAATTTATTAGGTTATATTATTCATGGATCTCTACTTTATTGCATTCATTTTATCATCACATTTGGCATTTTAGCTGGTTTGAACATTGCTCAATGGTGTACAACTTTCATAGTGGTCATTTCTTAGTTTAATATTATTTACCCTTTTATTGAATACATTTACATGGTTTCTTTGGTATTTTATTAACATCATTTTGGAAAAAAATTATTCCTATAACACTCATGTAATACTTAAGGATTTAAAACTACAAGGATTAAAACTTCGCACAAGTCAATTAATTTCATTTCTCTTAGACATGCATGTATTAAGTGTATATTACAAGAGAGGTATCTCATATAATCTTAAGCATTATAAAATCCTCCTAGGGACTAATTTCAATTTTTGGGTAAATACGCAAGTAATTTGAAACGTAGTATCCACTCACATAATTTAGATCTCAAAGGGATCAATCATAGGTACAACCACCAACTATCTTGTAAGGCTTTGGCCACCCACTAGGGTACGAAGGGAAAATTATGTAGTAGGGGGTTAAACTTATTCATGATATGGTCATACCTACATCAACAAGACATGATCACCTCACTCGTCCCAAGATTATAGGTTTCACAACATATATGCACCACATCATAAAATATCAAGGAAATGGTCCTTAATAAGATGTCTTAGGTGCGAAACATGAAGGTGATTAATAAGATCGAATATTATACCGGAAAAAATCAAAAGGGGGAAGAAGTACAATAGGCATTATAACTCATCCTTTGAATTTTGATGGTTTTAATGAGAAGAGAATTTACCTAACATTGTGGTTGTTAATGAAGTAAACCAATAATTAACATAGCAAAAGATTTGTTTAATATCCTTATAATATAGGTGAAACATTGAGTACAACTTCACATCCTATTCGACACTATATCTTCTCGATTGGTATTCCTTTTTCAAAGTATACCAAGAACAATTCTTTGAATCAACAATACATATCATTTTTATATAATAATACATGTATTGCAAGATGAATACAACTTTACATTGACAACTCATTAATTACCACATATCACATCCAAAAATTTCTCTTATTCGGAGTACCTACAACCAACGTTGTGTTAGTCCTAGGACTGAGTATGGAAATCCCCTACACTCAAAAATAAATTCCACACATCCATCATTTCAAATAATTAGAACAGACACTAGAGAGAGATAGTGATAGGGAGAGAGAGAGACAAAGAGTAAGGGAAGGAGGAAGAAAGTCTAGGATTCATTTTCTTTTAAAATCAACGTAATATCCCATATCTACTTTTCATTTCATTTAAAATCATATACATTTTGACCCATTTGTATTTTTCAAACCCTATGAATATTTTTATAATTTATATCTAGAAAGAGAAAGGGAAGAGAGAGAAAGTATGGATTTCATTTTCCTTTCTAATAATCATATCACAATAAAATTCATTATCAAATTTTCATTTCATTTCCAACCCATGAACATTTATAACTCATTGACATTTCTATAACTAGTTAAAATATTAGAGTTACTTCTAGAAAGAGAAAAGGGAAGAGAGAGAAACATCATAATTTCCCAGAAATCATTCATAAAATAATTTGATCAATTCATACTCTATAAAGTGTGGAAATATATGTACAAGGTTCGTGGTTAGCTAGGAATCAACGAAACCCTTAGAAGGTGTGTTTAGCTAAAGTTACAATTTTGGTGCAAGCTAGCTCAAACACCAAAAGTGCCTACAAACCGGGTCTTGAAAAAACTTGGTTTAAGTTTGATCACAAGTTTTGATGATTCCTACTTACTCTCCCATATATAGAAATTTTGTGTGTCCAATGGAAGTTGATTACGATGAATAGAGCTCAAGTTACTATTATCACTGAATCACAACAACGTTAATGTTTAGAAAAGTGCGTATACTTTAGCTCATGGTGTAATTGTATAACATGGACACTATCTCCAAGTTGTGAGACTTGCTAATTGAGATAGACCTCCAGAGAAAGCTGGTTCTTGCTCCTAAACTACCTACCACAATCTACTCTAATGCAAACAAGACTATCTTTCCTAATCTAACTTTCCAAGGGACCAAGGAGAGAGAATGCATGAAAATGAAAGCCTACACTCGAACGGGTGATACACCGAGAGAAGGAGGGGGTGAGAGTAATCTTCCAATGGTGAAAAAAGAAGTAAAATGCATACCTAAAACGGGTCATAACAGTTCTCCACAATCTAAGAAATGCATTCACAACAATATTTCATACATGCACAATAATAATGAGTCCTTGCAAGAGCATAAAAAAGACACAATATTCTTGTAATGAAGGTTGAAAGGGGAAAGATTAGTGCAACAAACACAACAAGGAAGATGCATCCACAAACTTGTATTTTATATCTTCATGATATGCATAGTTCAATCTATTACAAGATAAGGGCCTGGATCATCATGCAAGGAGTCCACTACAAGGGTCTACAAAAATTAGCTTCATAAAGAAATTTTGATAGATCTTTGCTACAAAAAAACTACCTCCCTTTACAATGAGCCTAACACTCCAATTTATAGAAAAATGAGAAGAGAGAGAAGGGGAAAATGGAAATCCCAAAATCTATCCTTTAACCACTTGTAAGATGCATTAAATGGAGTGAAATGATTATATGTTACTTGCAAAAGGCTCCCCATACTATCCCAGGTGCTGCAACAAAGAAAGAATGATGACCATGCCTCTTAATTGCACTCCTAACTACCAAATAAAACACTGTCATGAACCTAGCCATGTTTTATGAAAAATATCCATTGATTTCTCATCAAATACAAAATTTATTTATTTTTGTGTGTTGGGCTCAGAGCCACGATGCCAACGGTACCAATTTCATGCAATTTCGTTGAGAAATGCAAAATTTATGACCTTATGAGTGCGGGCAGCTATTTTGGGTCTGCCAGGCATTTTTTGTCATTTGACGGGAATGAACATTAATTGACTGGAGCTGAATATGTTTATTTTATTTTAATATATCTACCCTCATCAAAATTTCATGAAAATTGAAGCATTAATTGATGCAGAGCACATTGTGCTTGTTCCAAAAAGTCCAATTTCATGAAAATCGGAACTCGGAGTCAAAAGTTATGGTCATTTGAAGTTCGGGGGTCAAACGCTGACTTTTCTCTTCATTGCGGCTATTTCAGTAAATCAGACCCACGTGTCCTGATTGTCCTAGAAACTTTTATCCACCTCACCTAATTTGGGCTTCCTTGTCCTCATGCATCATCCATTGACCGGCTTGTGAGGTCCGTTGACTTCCACATTCGCCGCAACGTATGGTTCCTTTTGCGGCTTTTTTGCCTTTGCACATCCCACGCGTAATTTTGTCCCAACTATCCTAGACACATTTCTCCACACCACCTACAATGCACTGACTTGAGGAAAAATTGGATTTTCTCGTCCCTTGCGTACCTGTGTTTGAGATGTCCCGCGGACCGCGTGGGACAAAAACTTCGGCTTTTTCTGATTTTTACTGCTTACGGCCATTTCGGCTTTGCGCATCCCGTGCATACTTTTGTCCCTGTTGAACTTGTGTGGTCTGGGACACAGAAATCCAATTTATTTGATTCCTTTGTATTTCAGCTCCAAACCTAGTATGAAAAACCTTGGTACAATCCGCATTGATATGATCTGCAGCCTCCAGACCCGCAATGCCTTAAAACAAGTGTGTGACTTAAATTGTTGGATTTTTTCAAAAAAATTCTAACTTCTTGGGTTTTTTCCTTGTATGGGGAAGTTAGAGAGAAACCAAAGGTGCCTCCCAAAACATGATTTGGGGCCTTGAATCAATTGTACTTTCTTGTGATGAAGAATCTAATGAATGTTATCAAAATTACCTTAAGGAGGGAATTTTGGATAACAGATTACAAGGGTAACTTTGGGGCCGGATATTGTAATTGTGTCAAGTAGATCTTGTCGATAGCGACTAGTGGGCCCCAAAACCCACTTGGAAAATTAGTTTCCTAAGGAATTTTGAGTGAATTGAAGGTGGTTTATGATCCTCTTGTTGGTAGTCTAGAGGAAGGATGCAAGTGGTTTTAAGTTTCACTCAAGCTAAGTGAAAACCATAAGCTGAAACCGACCATGTTTTATTAAAATGACCATGTCTTCATAAGTGACTCGATAAGCTAAATGGTTTAGGAATACGACTTTCAAGAGCGTTAAATAATTTCAAGAAAATTGGTTAAGGTTCCCTAACGTGTTTCATGTTACTTGGGGTCATGCAAAGAGTTTAATTTTGTGGCACATTTGGTTGTGGTATTCCATTTGTGTAACTTTCAAAATCAAAGTTTTCTTCTTTTATTGGATGTTGATGTTTTGAGAGTTCACATCAAGGAAATAATTTATCGCCTATCATTCAACATTTAGTTTTAAAAATGATTAAAATGATGAAGCGAAATTTAATGCAAATGAAAAGGGGAAAACCATACCTTTTCACACAAAATAAAATTGAGATCCTCGCATTTGACGGCATTGCATCATCTTTAGGAATTTTGGAAACAAATTTCGAGATTGTTCATAATTCCTCGCTTTTCATTTCTAACTTTCCTCCATATTTATCATCCATGTATTCTTTCATTAATTTATGGTTTCGTAGGCTAATCACCACAAATTGTAGTTGTTCCTTCCGAGTGAGATTTTATGGAGAAAGGATGGCTTGCCAAGTCGATACTATATTCCCCATATTTATATTGGGTCACTCGTTCCATAAAAATAATGCAATGGAAACGGTCATCCATATAGTAAGTTTTTGTTTCCACCTTCATACTCGTAAACCCCTCAACAAATATTGTGAAGGCGTCCTCATTTTGTTTTAGCACTTGGGTCATTGTCATTAATTCTTTGGTGGCTTCACCTTTTGCTTGTGTTTCAAATCACATTTTAGTTGATCCAACCGTGGTTGAACTTCATCCAAATCTTCATATTTTTGTTTTATTTTCTCTCAAAGAATTCTTAGGTTGCCTATTATTTTTTCATTCTCCTCTAATAATTGATTCTTTTCTTCAACAACACATTTCATGTCAATTTTTAGTTGGTCATTTAGTTTAGCGAACAGGGTAGACTTGTGTTTAAAATATTCTACCATCTCCTTATTTTTCTACTGTGTCTTTAGCAAATTGGTCTTTCTCGCTCATGATATGGACTTTCTCTTTAACCAAATTTTGACAGCCCTTAATTTTTTCCAAATATTTCATTTCTCATTCAAATTTTTGCTACTACAAGTCAAGCTTATGCTAAGTGAGATTCAGTTTGTAGTGCAAGGTGGTTGGAGATGGAAAGTGGTGTGAGTAATGGGGTGATTCTATATGATACCCATAATCATACCTCATCACCTCAGCTTGAATGCCATATTGGTAGTGATGGCAAGGTAAATGGAGTGGAATCCAAGTACACATTCCTCTCTGCTATAATTTCCTAGTAAACTGTAACTTTTTCCTTTGATATTTTCCATGTTCTATTTTTTTGTTTTTCTTTTGCACGACAAGATGCTAGACCTCCCTTGCCTCTCTATCTCACCCTTTTCCAAAAAAATCATTTTGAAGTGTTTTTAGATAGTGATATTATTCCCCACCATTATCGGTCATGGCACTTCCACCTTCTGGACTGAATTTAACTATTGATGTTGACCACAACTAGGATGGAGGGGACTGCAACCAAAATATAGATATAGATCCAGATAACTCAATGTGTACAAAGAAAATGAGGAGATATTTGGATACGTATTTCCTCCATGCACATGGTTGAAAGAAACCAAAATGATACCGATTCGGGATGGCTAAAACAGAGCTCCACTAGAACGCTTCCCATCTACCTTGCACTTTCGCGTGACCATCCAACTACTACTAATTTTACAACGTTACCTTGGTTCTATTAGTGGTTAATTCCTTAGGATCTCAAATAAAGTTCTTGAATTGTTTGCAAGGAAAAAATATAGATCTAAAAGGATGTTCAAGATGTGTCGCTTCACATTTTCCATCAAATGACGGTATGAAAAGGTCATCCAGGATGTGACACTCTGCATCTTCTCGCACACTTCCAAAGTTGGCCCTCCTCGAGTACACAAAGACTACCATTTCTTCCACCCTTCTTTACGTCATTCACAATTATTTATTTATTTATTTATTTTGTTTTGTTTTATTTGTCAGCACTACAAACACAGATTGAAGAAAAAAATGTCATGGGCAGAAGCAAAAACAAAATAAACTAGATGGATGGAGAAGACAAATTTTATTTCCTTTCTTGCCTTGTCAAATGACATTACATTCACCTCTTTTTATAGAGGATTTTAGAAAGTGCTGGAGATTGATTTTCCACATGTTTAATCACAGTCAAACACAGACCATTCAATTCTCACATGTTTTCAACCACAGACCATTCTAGAAGGTAGGTGCAGAGATTTGTATTGACTGGGCAGTCAGTTAGGTAGAAATTACTATTTCTAACACTCCCCCCTAATTTCTACTACCAATTACATCAATGTTTACAATGCCCAAAGTTTCTCTTAGATACTCAAATTGTTCTTGTGCTAATGCCTTTGTGAATATGTCTGCAAGTTGCTCCTTTGATCTACAATGTTGTAGAATGAGTTCTCCATTGTTGACCAATTCGCGGATGAAATGATATCTGGTATCAATGTGCTTTGTCCTCTTGTGGAAAACATGATTCTTTGATAGTGCAATAGTGGACTGGTTGTCACAATAGATTGGTGTAGGCTCCTCTTTCTCATGCTTTAGATCCTTCAAGATTCTTCACATCCAAACTGCTTGACATGTTGCTGATGTACTTGCTACATACTCTACTTTTGTTGATGATATTTTCACTATTGGTTGTTTCTTTGATGCCCATGCTACAATACCTATTCCAAGATGAAATGCATATCTAGATGTACTTTTCCTATCATCAATGCTTCCTACAAAGTCACTATCTATATATCCAATCAACTGAAAAACATCCAATGTAGAATACATTATGCCATAATTCATAGTTCCTGCAATATACCTTAACAACCTTTTTCCTGCTTGCCAATGTGAGTTCTTTGGTGTATCCATGAATCTTGAAATCAAACTAACTCCATACATTATATCTGGCCTAGTTGCTGTGAGATACATCAAACTACCTACCAATTTTCTGAATACACTTGAATCAAAATCTGTTTCATTGTCTTCTCTACTTAGTTTTGTTCCTACTGCCACAGGTGTAGAAACTGGACTACAATTTATCATTCTAAATCTTCTCAATACATATTTTGCATATTTACTTTGACAAATGAAAATCCCATTATCATTTTGTATGACTTCAATGCCAAGAAAATATTTCATCAATCCCAAATCTGTCATTTCAAATTCTTTTGTCATTGCTGATTTAAACATGTCTATAGAAAGATTTCTTGTAAAGATCAAATCATCAACATATAAGAAAACAATTAAAATTTGACCTTGCTCATTGACTTTGGTGTATAGTGTAGGCTCACTAGTACTTTTGCTGAATCCATTCTGTATCATGTATGAATCTATCCTACTTGTACCATGCTCTTGGTGCTTGCTTCAATCCATAAAGTGCCTTCTTTAACCTGCAAACCTTGTCTTCATATCCTTTGACTTCATATCCTGGTGGTTGCTGCACATAAACTTCTTCTTCCAGATAACCATTCAAGAAAGCTGATTTCACATCCATTTGAGAAACCTTCCATTTATTTTGAGATGCAATTGCTAGTACCATTCTAACAGTATCAAGTCTTGCTACAGGAGCAAATGTTTCATTGTAATCAACTCCATATTCTTGTGTAAATCCCTTAGCTACTAACCTTGCCTTATATTTGTTAACTTCTCCATTTTCCTTACATTTAGTTTTATAAATCCATTTCACACCTATGGATTCTTTATCCTTGGGTAAATCAACTAAATCCCATGTTTCATTTTTCTCTATTGATCCTATTTCATCATTCATTGCATTAATCCAATGTTCTTCCTTAATTGCATCCTCAAAATATATAGGATCTTGGGAAAATAAAGCAAAATTAGATTGCAAATCTATCTCATCTCCATGATCATATATTTCTTGTAAGCTTCTTGTCTTTTTACCTTTTAGTCTTGGTCTCAATGATGCAAGTGTAGGATTTGATTCATTACTTACTTGTGGACTTGATGATTCTCCTTGCTCAACTTGGATTTGTGAGCTTTCTCCTTCTGATATTCCTTCTTGCTGATTTGATTGTTCTTCTTGCTCCCCTTGGTCTCCTTGACTTTTTCCTTTTTGGTCTTCATATGGCATTGTCGTTGTACCTGAAATTGTTTTGTCTATATTTCCATCCCAAGATTCTTCTTCTTTGAATACAACATCTCTACTTAAAACAAATTTCTTGGTTATAGGATTAAACAACTTATATGCCTTAGAGTGTTCATCATAACCAATAAAGATGCATTTTTCACTTTTATCATCCAATTTACTCCTTGTTTCTTTAGGCACATGTGCATATGCAATACAACCAAATATTCTAAAATGAGAAACACTATGATGCTTACCACTCCATGCTTGTTGTGGAATCATGTTCATCACAATTTTTGTTGGACTTCTGTTCAATATATAAACTACACAAGCTACTGCTTCAGCCCAATATTCATTTGATAGATTCTTTCCTTTCAACATGCTCCTTGCCATCTCCATGATTGTATGATTCTTCCTTTCTACAACACCATTCTGCTGAGGTGTGTACCTTGTAGTGAACTACTTCTTTATTCCATGATACCTGCAATAATCTAAAAAATCATTTGACTTGTATTCTCCTCCTCTATCTGATCTCAATACCTTGATGGATTTCCCGCTTTGTTTCTCAACCAATGCTTTGAACTCCTTGAACTTTCCAAATGCCTCAGATTTATATTTGAGGAAATAAACCCATGTTTTTCTACTATAATCATCAATGAATGTTAGAAAATAAATGCTCCCCTAATGATGGTGTTTTCATTGGACCACATATATATGTATGCACAATTTCTAATGGTGCCCGAGATCTATATGACATTCCCTTTGGAAAACTATCTCTATGTTGCTTGGCCAAAATACAACTCTCACATAGACTCAATGGTGTTTCAATAGGAGGTAAACCTCTTACCATTTCCTTTTTCTGCAACAAACTCAATCCTTTGAAGTTTAGATGACCATACCTCAAATGCCATACCCATGATTGATCTTGACTTGATGCCTTGAAACTTGTTTCAATTTCTTCCATTTTTCCACTTTTCATGCGAAGTGGGAACATTCTGTTATTTGTCATTTCAACTTTTGCAATCACCATATTACTTGGATAAATATCACATATTGTGCAAACATTATCTTTAAAGACAACTCTATAACCCTTTTGAATAAGTTGTCCCACACTTAGGAGATTATGTTTTAATCCAGGTACAAAATAAACATCAGGAATAGTCTTCGTACCAATTTTTGTTATCACATTAATTCCACCTTTTCCCATGGCTTTAACTATATTATCATTCCCCAATTTGATTTCTGATTTAACTGAAGTGTCCATATTTTTAAACAGCTCTTTGTTTCCAGTCATGTGATTACTACAACCACTATCAAGAAACCAAATGTTGCTAGAACTTTCTGGGCTACATTACATGTAATAAATACAGAACCTGAATTACTTTCAGAATAGTTTGCATTCTGTTTACTCATATCAGCTTCTTTCTTTCAGCATTCATTAGCAAAGTGGCCATACCTCTTGCAATAATAACATTGAACATTTGATTTATCATACCTTTGTGATGCCTGATTGTTATTGCATCCCCTTAAGCTGAAATTTTGATTTCTCCTTCCTCCTGGATCTGGACTCTGTCTTTCTTCTCTTTGAAAATTGTTTCTTCCTCTTCCTCTTCCTCTGAATCCTGGATTTCCTCTTCCTCTGCCTCTACCAAATTTCATTTGTGTTTTGAATGCATGCTCCAATGAGTTATTTTCATTCCTGTTTATCCTGTCTTCATAGTTCTTTAATGAACCAACCAACTCATCTATAGAAAATTTAGTTAAATCCTTGGATTCCTCAATTACCACAACAATTGCATCAAACTTTTAGGCAAACATCTCAAAATATTTTCTACAACCTTTTGATCTGTTAGCTCATCACCAGTCTGTCTTATTTGATTAACCAAATCCATAACACGATAGGTGAATTGATCTACTGATTCAGAATCTTTCATCTACAAATTTTCAAATTCTTTTCTAAGTGCTTGTAATCTAGCAATTTTTACCTTACTCGTACCTTGATATGTCATTTCTAGGATGTCCCATGCTTTCTTGGCTATAGTAGCTGGCTTGATCCTTCCAACAACTGACTCATCCAATCCTTGTGCAATAATTTGCAAAGCCCTCTTATTTTTCTGCCTGTTTTCTTTAAGAATATTCTCATTCTCTGAACTCAAAGTAAACTCATCTTCTGGTTCAACATAACCATTTATAACTATGTCTGATAACTCACATGAATCAAATGCCAATTTCATTCTAAAAGCCCATGTATCATAATTTTTGCTAGAAAAATTGGTATTATGGCTTGATTTATACTAAAATCCATGCCTTAATTTATTTCAATACCAAAAATAAGATTTTCTTTTTAAAAAAATCTTATTACCTCGGCCAACTACCCGTCCATCTCTATAAGTGCCTCGACCTCATCCAACAAACCGACCTTATCACCTTTTGGCTTGACAATCAATGTCTACACAATTGGCTTTGCAATTGGTGGCTTCTTTTAACAAAGATAATAGAAATAAACTTTGAAATGGTGCCTTACAGCCAAATAAAATCAGAACAGCAAATTAGATTTTTTTTTTTTTAAAAAAAAACATGCTTGCCAAGTCTCCTTTGGACAACAAGCTCCTTAGAATATCTTTCTTTATTTTCTTGATCTCTTCCTCTCACCGGCTGGGACAAACTCCAGATACCACTGCCAATATAAGAACTCAGAAATCTGCCACACAAAATAAGAAACCAAAAATAAATAAATATGCTCCAATATGGGAGCTGCTCTAAATTTGATTGCTCTGATACCAATTTGTTATGGGCAGAAGCAAAAACAAAATAAACTAGATGGATGGAGAAGACAGATTTTATTTCCTTTCTTGCCTTGTCAAATGACATTACATTCACCTCTTTTTATAGAGGATTTTAGAAAGTGCTGGAGAATGATTTTCCACATGTTTAATCACAGTCAAACACAAACCATTCAATTCTCACATGTTTTCAACCACGAGACCATTCAGAAGGTAGGTGCAAAGATTTGTATTAGTAGGCGTCAGTTAGGTAGAAATTACTGTTTCTAACAACAAAATCCTCCTCTTTGTCGCACTTTACATAACCCTATTCGAAGGAATCCTATTTTTCTTTTTGGAAGAGAGTATTTCTTGTGTATGGGAATTAGGGTACATTGTGACTAGAATGCTATGAAATTATTGATTCCCTTTGTAGTTAATGCATTGATTTGTGTGATCGGAACATTATTATTGCAAGGGTAGTTAGGAAGAAAATTATCACACACAATTTATTGGGTCGTGAATTTTGTTTTTGGTGGTAGATGTGATAGTAAAGGGAATACATATATTTTACTATTAGAATCGGTCTACGCTTGATCCATTTATGTAGCGAATGCCGATAAAACACTACGTTGTTAATGTGTTTTGGGTTGTATTTGAAGGATTTTTATGTTATTGTATGTTTAAAGAGATATCTAAAAATTGTTTCGAGGAGATGACAAAGTTTATGATACATGGTGTCAAGAAAGGAGGAGAATCCTTGTAATGGCCATGGTGGGTCTAAGCGAGAATTCAAGCCACCGCAGACTTGGTAATTCCCCTTTGTAAAAGTGAATTTCACTGTTCTAGATCTAGTTTAGGCTTTGGGAAAAGTGTAGAATGTTTCCCTGTCACCATGGAAGCAAATGAAGAGTGAATACAAACCAAGAAAAAATTGGGAAAAATATGCCTACAAGTGATTTTCCAACCAAAGTGATATTTTCTATGTTGTCTTACCCTTTTTCTCTTCCCAACTCTTGTATTTTATGATCCATACTAGTTTTTCTTCTTACAAAATTTTATTTGAAATATATTTTCTTTGAGAAAGTTGGTGATATAAAATATTTGTTTTCATTTCGGTATACACACAATCTTGCATCATTTAAAAATAGTTTGTCGATAAATTTACAATTCGACATGTGTTATATTGAATTTAGTTTTAGTACACGAGAGTAAGCTTGTTTGTGATCCACAATATCTCTCTAATTTGGAAACATTCTACAACAATATCTAATAATGTGCATCTAAACTAACCATATGATTAAATCAACCTTCCATTACTTTTCCAACTTCTATATTATCAACTAATCCCTCTAAGAGGAAAACCTCTTTCAAGTATAAACATGTATTTATAAAAGTACATGATTCACCTACTTACAATATTGCTCTCATCTACATCCCAATTGTATAACATCAAACAAATCCTTCGACCCATGCCCCATTAATAAATGTGTTATGATTATTAAATTAATGTTAATGACCAAATGTTTCATAATGAATCACAAGCATAACACAACTCAAAGAAACATAATTCCACTCAATAACCACAATATTGAGTTGGGTAAACCCTCTATGTTGGATCTTTATCATTATATTCCCTATACTTTTGAGTAAGTTGTTAACACTCTTGCACTCCCCGAGGTCATGTGTGCACAATGCACATTTGTGCAAAGTAGTTCACTGGAAAATTTTCAAGTTGTTTCCCTATGCATAAGTTCTAATGATATTTGGTGATTAGTAAATAGATGCATACCAAGAATACCAAGTTAGGTAAACTATCTTTATTAGCTCCCTCTGGTTACATTCCCTATAATTCTTAATAAGTGATTCCAAACTCTTGCACTCCTTGATGTCATGTGTGTACATCACACATCTACACAAAGAAGTTCATGGTAAAAGTTTTAAGTTGTTTCCTTGTGCCAAATTCCAAATCATCTTTAGATATTGGTAGATACATGCACACCACCAAGACGAGGTTATGGACTATTGGTGCTCGGTTTAATCTTGCCCTATTTGTTCAAAATTTCTTAGTTCGCATGATTTGAAATTATTTTTCTTCACAATGATGTCATTTTAAGTCATTTCCTTGGGTCGTGGATCACATTGAGTCTTGGTTTTATTTACAGTCTTCTCTTCATGGGAAAAAAATTTATTGTTGGGCATCTTCCATGATTGTGTATCCTTGGTAAATATAGTCCTAACATCCATGGATACATGGTCATATTTAATTGGACATGCCATAGCGGGTGTATTTGGTGAACTTATCACTTTTGTCACAATTGTAAAAAATGAAAAATTGGTCTTGCGGCCCCGATAATTTCTAATTAGCTATTCAACAATATGAAGTGGTGGAGAAATTCCTTAATTTGGCCCCGAAAAGTGTATACCTATCATAAATCAAGCGGTTGTGGAAAGGTGGGCCCTTTTTGTGTTTTGAGGCATTATGGCGAAAGGAATGAAAATATAAAAGGAATGCCTAAGGCCTACAAAAGGAAACATGGAGGTTTGAAAAGTCAACGGTGGAGAGGTGGATAATTAAAGCACTTTGAATATTTTATTATTTTTTTTTGAAATGAAGAAAAGTTATAAAATGAGTTGTGATTCCACTGGGGACCAAATAATGTCACATGTTTGAGTCAGCATTGAAAAGTCAAAGTGGGAAGGTGGGTCGTCGAAGGTGTTTGGAACTTTTAGATTTATTATGAAAAAGGAATAAACTATAAAAGTGAAGCGTAGCCCCACTAATGCCCACATTGAAAGTTAAAAGTAGGGAGACGGGTCGCTGGGGCATTTTGAGATTCTCGGCTTTGTTTTAAAAAATTATGAAAGTAATAAAGTAAGTCACAACCCCATCGATGCCTAGGAAAGCCACGTGTAAATCCTATATCAAAAGAAGATGGGTGGGCCAAATTGTCTAAAAATGCACAATTTCTTAAGTGATACAAAATGTGAAAAGCACCACCTAGCCGCTTCAACTCAAATATTTTCCATGTGGAGGGGGCCCGTGCCTGTTTGGGGACCTACCCCTAAACTTTACTTTTGAAAGCACACCGAAAAGACATGTGGAGGTTTTCAGTAGCTCTTCCCAGGCTTAGACTTTTCAACGGCCGGTGTAGCTTTGTTAGACCATAGACACGTGGATGGCCTACGCTCATTTGAGGATCTGCCTCTAGGTATTTCCTTTGGAGTTGCGCTAAGGAGACATGTTGCAGCTTCCACTAGATATTCTCATAATTAAACTTTTCAAGCATCTGATGCAACTTTCTCAGACCCTAGGCATGTGCCACCTTCCAGTTGGTTCTTAAAATTTTTCAACGTCTGGGACATGTGGAGAGCCCGCGCTTGTTTGGGGTCTCCGCTTTTGGGCACCATATCAAAAGTGCACCGAAGAAACACGTGGAGGATTCTGTTGGCTCCTCTTTATACTGAACCTTTTTCAATGGTTGAGGCAACTTTCTTGTGCCCAATGCACATGGATATCCTGCGCTCGTTTGAGGTCCCGTCTCTAGACTCCATCTTTGAAGTCGCACCAAAAAGACACGTGAAGAATTCCGCTCACTCCTCTTTATACTTGGCAGACTTGGACTCATAACATAGATATGTGGTATAATCCATATGAGGACACTCATTTCTAAGAGGCATGAATGTAGGTATCAATTCCTCAAGGTGTATTCTCAAAGGTGAAAAGGATTGATCGTCATATCAATCCATATGGAGCCACCTGAGAATTATTAAAAAGGGAATTTCTTGAATGAAAGAATAAAATAATGATTAAAAAGATCACAAAAGTTACGGCATGGCATCCTAGTCATAGTTGAGGGATCGAGAAACGTGATCATTTCATGATTTATCCACCGGAAACAAAAGCAAGATATTTTCAAGGGAATAAACAATGACTAAAGGGTATGTTGTAAAGAGGAATATTCTCTTGAAGATTTAAACTTTTGGGGGGAAATTTTGGGATGAGTGAGCGAGTGAAATTGTATAAATGCAATGAGAATACTCTTACATAAGGTGGGTTAAATTTTCGAGAAATTTTGAGAGAAACCATTTTCTCGAGAGACCGTCTAAGAAACCTGTTTATTTTCCTATGTTTTAGATTTAATCACGTCAAGATGGTTGCAAGTGTACAGCCATTGACAAGCTCTAAGATTGTTAAAGAAACTCTCCTATTTGATGAATCTAATGAACCTTGAAATGAATTTGTGTTGATCATGAGCATTATTGTGTTTGTCTCATTTCAGAATGTTTTCAAATAGTTTTTCTTGTTCCTGTTGCAATCTTATGTTGAAATCCCTCTGAATCACACAAGATCTCATCCATGTGTTAGTATTGTGGCATTTTCAATTTCATTATGAGAAGAGCTTTCATCTTGTGATGCAAATAAACAATTTAAAATAACTTTACATAAAGATTTATTGTATGGCTATGAGTGTATCTTAGGCATGAGGAATCAGGGAATTTCAACATTTAATTGAGTCTTGAGTATGATCCTTTGTGTTGAATTCTTGAAGAGTGTATGAAACAAAAGCATCTACGGGCCTCCATTGATACACACCTTCTATTTAAAGGAATATTTATGATATTTCAAAGCATTTTGTCTATGAGTTTTTCAATATTTGTAAAGGTTCTCAAAGATCTTGTATAATCGAATTTATCTTGCTTAACTTCCCACCAAAAATTTCTCAAATGATAAATCCTACATGAACTACCCCTATTTTTACTGTGTATCCACAAAGGTTTAACAATTTCCATTGCCAAAATATGCAGAGACAATCAGGTTTCAATTATTGTCTTTAGTAACCCAAACCTTGTCTAGGAAACATCTCCACTCTCTAGTGTGACAACTCGTGAGAGTTATATTGTGTTGTATTGATCATATTTTCTCAAGGTTCTCATGAAAATTGTGTAAAGAAGGATCTCTTGATATCCTTCACCAACATGGGTTACAGAACGGGTCCTCTCACCCTGGTTGAAGGCACAACCTAAAGTAGTGAGGGTAGATCAAATCCTTCGTGAGGTGATTCCAATGCCTAAGTGAAAAAGAGTTAGCTAAATCCCCTCCCCAGCTACAAAATGACTTATATCATGATTTGTTTGTCTCTAACCGTCTTTCCAGCGATTCGTGGACGCTTCTCAGCCCTCACAGGAGAATCAATTTGGATACCAACATGGACATAATGTGATACTCTAACAATGAATATTGTTATTATGTGCACAATCAATGATTCTTAGGATTTTTAGTGTTTCTAGGAATCTATTGAACATTCTTACCCCACGTCAATCATAGAAGTATTAAGGTAGCACAAAAAATTGTTTCATCCTCTTTGAATACTCTAAAATGCATATTTTTACAATGAAGAGGTGCCACAATGCATTGTTAATTTTTTTGGCTACACAATATTTTATGATGCCATATCTCCATTTGTACATTACACTTTGAAATATATGGTTTCATTGACTACTAGGAAGTATTTTTGAATGAACAATCTACTACAAACCTTGTGGATCATTATTTAAATGAAATAAAAAATATGTATGAAAACACACGATACTAATTATTCCTACTTGTGGCCTACTCTAATATTTTTTGAAATTCTTTTATGGCCATCATATTTGATTCCTTATAACATAATTCCATCGACATTAGGTTGAAATTTTATAACGAATCATGTACAATTTGGTAGAGATTTATCACAATTACACTAAATAATAATGTTTCATTATATTTTAATCATATCCAAATTGGTTTTTTTGTGGTATATTTAGATTTTGATTGGTTTCTTCATGGAATATTTCTTATCAAAATTGTAGGCCATAAAATTAATACGGTATTCGATTAGTGCATATTATGTCAATTGTTTCCAATGTACAATTTGATTTATTTTTTCAACCAAAATATACTTCTTTTGATTGTATATGTGTTTATAAATTTGTCTCTTGTTAATATGTTTACATGTTAAATTATTCTATTAAGGGTTATGTCTATGCGTGGTCTTCAATATATGGTGGAGGGATTTGAGTTGTTGGGGGATTTCAATTGGGCTTACCATCTCCCTTGAATTAATTTATTAGATCCAATCATATTATGTGCACCTCAATCCATGTTTGATAGGATTCATTAGAAATATCATGTATGTCAAATTTTATCAAATATTACATCATCAAATTTGTTATCCCTAAAAAAATTTTCTTCTTTCTCCATCAAATTCTCGTACTTTATGTGAGTCCAAATATGCATTTCGTGTATCTTATCTAAAATATAATAGGTCTCATGAATGTGTAAAACCCTCATGAAAAGTGCATATAATTCATAATATTAGATTAAGCATAGATATATATGGTTTATTTACAATTTTTTAATCAAAATCCTAGAATGAACATTTAAGATGATGTTGCGTTGGTATGAAATACCTCAATTTTTATGATGTATGATTTGATTGAATTTTAATCATTGGTTTTTTGAAAAATATATTAATTTATTATCGATAAACTCATTTTAACTTGATGTGTATGTGACTTTATCTCCTACTAATATACATGTACATGTTATAATTTTCTCTTAAGGGTTATGTGTGTATGTGGTATTCAATAAATGGTGGAGTGGTTTTAGTTGTTGGGGGATTTCAACTCTTCTTACCATCTCCCTCGACTTCATTTTAAATCCCTTGTCATTCCACAATGTAGATAAAGAATAATGAATTATAATTGTTTACATATATAATAATAATAATTATTATTATCTAAAACAAATCTATCTAGAATAAGCCTAAATATATAAATCTCAAATTTATTTTCTGATTTTTTCAAAAACTACACTAATCACTTACTCCATTATTTTTTCCTTGGATGTAGTCATTGATAGAGACATCAAGTAAGAACATCAAAATATGGATTGAAAGGCCTAATTGAGAACGAGCTGGTTCAAACCTTGTAAAACATACGCCCACACCAAGACACTAAACTTGGGTGTTTGATAAAACACTAACAATTTTGATTTATCAACCCTCTCTTGAGCAAGGTTTAAGCTCACCTTACCTAAATAAGTCATTTGCAATTGAGATAATATAGAACTCGGGACAATTAATATGTAAATGTAAATCCACACCAAAACACCAAATTACAGTGATGTGGTGTAGGGTACTAAAGTATATGTGGAGGTATATTGGTGTTGTGTAGTTATAGGAAAGTTCACATCTTTGTTTTAGGATTGGTCTACTTATCTTATTTTTTGCACCTTCATGTGTTTCTTGTTGCGGAAACTTCTCTTTCCATTGGCTTATTATATGGGAGACAATTCACCAAGATTGTGACATGGTTGAATCAACTTGAAGGTCAAGGGAACACTAAACATATTGAGAGGCCATAGAGCTAAATGAATGGGCAATACATACCAAATTTTACAAAATGAGCCATGATTTATAAAAATATCAAATCAGGCACTAAAACTGGCTCTTTGTCAAGGATGAGCACCCCCAACGGGTGTAACAAGAACCACATAAAAACTCATAGATGAAGTAGGAAAAATGCCTAATCCATTGTGTAAGGAGACACAAAAAAATACACCTGGTTATTTGTAGTTCAAAACACCATGACGCCAATACCAAAAAAACTAATCATAACGGATCAAAAGGAAACATAAAAAATGAAAAGAAAGGATAACAATGAAAAAATTGTAAATTGTAATAAAAAATACAAGGATACACATAATAAATCCCAAAATTTCTTTTGATGTCTTCCCTTAACATGTAGATCAAGTAAATATCCTTCTAAATCTTGTAAGAAGATGGTATTTTCTATAATCTCGATGTCAACGAAATAAGGACCTCATCCATAATACATCAAACTTCCTCTACTTTCCTTTATCTTATGTCTGTTATCCCATAGCATGACCAAATAACCAACATAGAAATTCATTGGAGTGAAATTCTTATCAAATATTACTAATTACCAAATATTAATTACATAAATCCAAAAAGGTGGAAAACCATTGTGGCTTGCATCCTGTTGAAATCCATATTGTATTTTTCAAAAGTGCTGAAAAAATAGTGTTTTTCAACGTACTAAAATTATAATTACTAAATACTAATTACATAAGTCCAAAATGGTGGAAAACCATCATGGTTTACATTGTGTTAAAAACCGCATTGTGTTTTTCAAAGTGCTGATAAAACACAATGTGTTTTTCAACCTACTACAAATCACACTATAATTTTCAACAAGATGAAAAGCACATAGGTTTAACACATTATAATTACTAAATAATAATTACATCAGTCCAAAAATGTGGAAAACCATCATGGTTTACACTTTGTGTTGAAAATCGCACTATGTTTTTCAAAGTGTTGAAAAACACATTATGTTTTTCAATGTGTTGAAAAACACACCGTGTTTTTCAACAAGATGAAAAGAAAAAAATTTTCACACATGATAATTACTAAATATTAATTACATCATTCCAAAAATTTGGAAAACCATTATATTTTGCACCGTATTGAAAACTTCAATGTGTTTTTTAAAGTGTTGAAAAACATATTGTGTTTTTTAATGTGTTGAAAAAATGTGTTGTTCAACAAGATGAAAAGAAAACATGTTTAGCATATTCTAATTACTAAATATTAATTACATCGTTCCAAAAAGGTGTAAAACCATCATGGTTTTAACCAGTTTGGTTGAAAACCGCATTGTGTTTTTTAATGTGCTAAAAAACACAATGTGTTTTTCAACAAGATAAAAAGAACATAGGTTTAGTGCATTAGAATTACTAAATATTAATTACATCAATCCAAAATGGTGAAAAATCATTGTGGTTTGCACCTTGTTTAAAACCACATCCTGTTTTTAAAAGTGCTAAAAAACACACTTTATTTTTCAACAAGATGAAAAACACACCATTTTACCACATTCTAATTAATAAATATTAATTACATCAGTCCAAAAATGTGGAAAACCATTTTGGTTTACACCATGTTGAGAACCACATTATGTTTGTCAAAGTGATAAAAATCACAATGTGTTTTTCAGTGATGAAAAACACATTGTGTTTCAACAAGATGAAAAGCTAAAAAGTTTAGCACATGTTGATTGCTTGATATTAATTACACTAGTCCAAAAATTTGGAAAACCATTTATCTTTGCACCATGTTGAAAACCGCATTGTGTTTTTTAAAGTGTTAAAAAACACAATGTGTTTTTTAAAGCGTTAAAAACACAATGTGTTTTTCAACTTGTAGATTAACACACTTTGTTTTTCAACAAGATGAAATACACACAAGTTTTCCAAATTCTAATTACATAATATTGATTACATCATTTTTCGACATGTTTAAATATTTTCTACTAGCAACATATTACAAGAGTAGTCATATATTAGCTAAGACCTAAAAACACATAATTTAAATACTTGCGAGAATGATCGGGAAGGAATGTATTTATATGGGTTGTAGCCAACCCCTAGAGCATGGTATGAAAATCAGATCTACAATCTCATATACATGAATTTTAAATGTTTAGAATTCTAAGATAGGCCTGCTCTACATTCCATACATTTACTTTGCACAACTCAAATTTCTCATTTGTATGATACATCTCTCTACATATCTGTTGCATTTGCAACATATGACATAATAGATTAGAAAAAATATCCATGGCTTTGTCAGATTTGTACATATATTAAAATTAAGAAAATTAAATACTCACTTTGCTTAGACGCTAAGTTGCTAAAATATAAGCAATGATGCGGATATGTTTCATCCGTATTCAAACCACCTCAAAAATAAATTATCATTATGTTAGTCTTTGCCTCGATAATTAAATTTTCTTGCAAAGTCACATTCACTCCAATAATTTAATGTTTTACCTATAAGTTCCCTTTATTACGATTCTTTCGTCTTTGCCCAATCATCGTTAGGAAATTGGAAGCATTCATAGTCTTCAGTGTGATTGTTCAAATCTTCAAAAACACCTATATAAAAGAGGGTATTGAAATGCAAGGAAAACAACAATTTACAAGATTGCCTACTGCTTCTAGTGCAAAAACATATCACAATATGATCATTTATCACTACAAGAATATGGGCTTAGTATCCACAAATGTTTCACAATATTTTGTACATATCTCACCCTTACACATGTTATAAGCTATATACTAATCTCTTTACTTATTTTAGCAACACCATATACCTTACTTCTACTCTAGCATTTTTATGGATATCCATTATAATCTAAAAGTAATAATCCAAAATTGGTTGACATGATTGTTCCATGGAAATGTAAACCCAATAATTCCAGGATTTTTATGTAAACAGGGGTGATACCATAGCTATGGTTAATTGGTGCTGAGATGAATATCAAAAGAAAGCATAATTTTTCATAATTAAACTTCAAGAATATAGATATTTTAAAATCAAAAATTTGACTTTTATTACATTATGAAATATATATATATAATATTTTAGGGAACGTACTAATTTATTGTAGATAATTCAGATTTTTGTTTTCAAAAATAGTTCATGTAGAATTTGAAATCAAAAGATGCTTTATAAACATATATTAAACTTATATATTTCCTTGCTTTTTGAATACGTCAAACTAATTTTTTATATATTGTGAGTATTGTAAAAATTTATATTTACCTTTTGTATTTTATTATTAAACTAATTATATTAAAAACTTAGAGTTGGTATGGTAAGAGTAATAATTTTACTAATCATATCAGATGATGTATATTATGAGTATTGATAAAAACCTATATATACCATTTGTTAAGAAAAATATAACACCCGCAAAATACTTGAACAAATTTTAGTATGTTATTATTCAACTAATTATATTAAAACCTTGGAGTTGGTATGCATAGTATATTTTAGTTTTTATAAGAGTAAATAATATTACTAATCATTCTAGGTATAGTATATTGTGAGTATTGTAAAAATTTATATTTACCTTTTGTTTAGAAAATCATAACACCCGCAAAATCCTTGAACAAATTTTAGTATGTTATTATTCAAGAAGATGAAAATCACACATGTTTAGCACATGGTTTATACTTAATATTAATTACATAATTCCAAAATGTGGAAAAGAATCACGGTTTTCACCTTGTTGAAAACCCCATTGTATATTGTGAGTATTGTAAAAAATTATATTTACCTTTTGTTAAGAAAATTGTAACGCCCACAAAATACTTGAACAAATTTTAGTATGTTCTTACTTAATATTGATTACACCAGTCCAAATAGGTGGAAAAACATCGTTGTTTGCATCTTTTTGAAAACCACATTACATTTTTCAAAGTGCTAAAAAACACACTATGTTTTTCAACATGCTAAAAACACACTGTGTTTTTCAAAATAAGTGCAAAACACACAAGTTGTCTACATGATAATTGTTTAGTATTAATTACATCAATCCAAAAAGGTGGAAAAGCAATGTGGTTTGCACTTTGTTGAAAACCACATTGCTTCTTTCATAGTGCTGAAAAATATAGTATTTTTCAGCAAGGTGAAAAGAACATAAGTTATCCACATTCATTATTACTTAATATTGATTAAATCAGTCCAAAAAGGTGGAAAACATCATGGTTTGCACCTTGTTGAAAACCACATTGTGTTTTTCAAAGTGTTGAAAAACACAGTGTGTTTTTCAACATGCTAAAAACACACTTGTGTTTTTCAACAAGGTGCAAAGCACACAAGTTCTCCACATGATAATTACTTAATATTGATTACATCAGTCCAAAAAGGTGAAAAACCATCGTGGTTTGCACCTAGTTGAAAAATGCATTGCATCTTTCAAAGTGCTAAAAACATAGTGTGTTTTTCAACAAGGTGCAAAACACACAAGCTCTCCACATGATATTTACTTAATATTGATTACATAGAGTCCAAAAAGGTAGACAAGCATCATGCTTTGCACCTTGTTGAAAACCGTATTGAAATTTTAAAAGTGTTAAAAACACATTGTGTTTTTTAACATGTTGAAAATCACACTTGTGTATTTCAACAAGACGAAAAGAAAAATGGTCTAGCACATGCTAATTACTTAATATTTATTAAATCAATCCAAAAGGTGAGAAAGATTTATGGTTTGCACCTTGTTGAAAATCACATTGGGATTTTCACAAGTGCTTTGAAAAACATAGTGTGTTTCAATAAGATGAAAAAAAAAAGGTTTAGCACATGATAATTAATTAATATTAATTAAATTAGTCCAAAAATATGGGAAAGCTTCATGTTTTGCACCTTGTTGAAAACCGCATTGCATTTTTCAAAGTGCTGAAAAATACAGTGTGTTTTTCAACGTGCTGAAAATCACAATGTGTGTTTCAACAAGATGAAAAACACACAAGTTTTCCACATGATAATTACTTAATATTGATTACATCATTCCAAAAAGGTGGGAAAGCTTCATGGTTTGCACCTTGTTGAAAACTACATTGCGATTTTAAAAGTACTAAAAATGTACTTTATTAAGATGAAAATAAGAAAAAATTATCCTCATGGTAACTACTTAATATGGATTACATCATTGCAATAAGGTTGAAAAAACATCGTGGTTTGCATCTTGTCGAAATTGATATGGCATTTTTCAAAGTGATGAAAAATGCACTTTATTTTTGGTGAGATGAAAATAAAATAAAAATTATTCTCATGGTAACTACTTCATATGGATTACATCATTGCAATAAAGTGGAAAAACATCATGGTTTGCACCTTGTCGATATTGACATGGTGTTTTTCAAAGTTATGTAAAACACATTGTGTTTTTTAACGTGTTGAAAAATGCACTTTATTATTCAGCGAGATGAAAATAACAAAAATTTATCCTCATGGTAACTACTTAAAATGGATTACAAGTTGGAAAAAACATCGTGGTTTACACCTTGTCAAAATTGACATGAAATTTTTCAAAGTGTCGAAAAATAGACTATATTTTTCAACACTTTGAAAAACATCAATGCTTCCCCTCATGGTAATTAATTTATATGCATCACATAATTACAACAAGGAGGAAAAAAATCATGGTTTGCACCTTGTTCAAAACTACAATGTGTTTTTCATATTGCTGAAAAACACAGTGTGTTTTTCAAAGTGTTGAAAAGTAGACTTTATTTTTTAGTAGTTTGAAAAAAAGTGAAACATCTCCACTTGATAATTATTTATGTGGATTACATCATTACAACAAGGAGCAAAAAAATCTTGATTTGCACCTTGTGGAAAATGGCATCACATTTTTCAAAGTGTTGAAAAACACAGTGTGTTTTAACATTCTCAAAAAGACACTTTGTTTTTCAGCACTTTGAAAAAATCAATGCTTCTCCTCATGGTAATTATTTGATATGCATTAAATCATTACAACAAATATTTTAAAACATCATGGTTTACACCTTGTTCAAAACCACAATGCGTTTTTCATATTCTTTGAAAAACACAATGTGTTTTTCAACGTGTTAAAAAATAGACTTTATTTTTCAGCACTTTGAAAAAAAAAAATCTTCTCCACCTAATAATTACTTTATGTAGATTAAATCATTATAAAAAGGAGGAAAAACATCGTGGTTTTCACCTTGTGGAAAACGACGTTGCATTTTCAAAATGCTAAAAACACCTTTGTGTTTTTCAACATGCTCAAAATGACACTTTATTTTTAGCACTTTGAAAAAATCAATTCTTCTACTTGTGGAAATTATTTTGTATGCATTACATCATTACAACAAGTATGAAAAATCATCTGTTTTGCACCTTGTTCAAAATAAAAATGAATTTTTCATATTCTTTGAAAAACACAATGTGTTTTTCAACATGTTGAAAAACACACTTTATTTTTCAACACTTTGAAAAATTTAAGTCTTATTCACCTGATAATTAATTTATGTGGATTAAATAATTACAATAATGAAGAAAAACATCGTGGTTTGGACCTTTTGGAAAACGGCTTTGCATTTTTCAAAATCTTTGAAAAACACAAAGATGTGTTTTTCAATATGCTAAAAATACACTTTTTCAAAACTTTGAAAAATTAAATTTTTATCGTCATGGTAATTATTTTATATGAATTACATCATTAAAAAAGTATGAAAAAACATCATCATTTTCACCTTGTTCAAAACCGCAATGTGTTTTTCATATTGCTGAAAAACACATTGTTTTTTCAACGTGTGGAAAAATAGTCATTATTTTTAGGACTTTGAAAAAAGTAACTATTCTCCACCTGATAATTACTTGATGTGCATTAAATATTTTTGAAAAAGGAGGAAAAAAATCATGTTTTTCACCTTATGGAAAACGAAATTGCATTTTTCAGAGTGTTGAAAAACACAGTGTGTTTTTCAACATGCTCTGAAAAAAACACTTTATTTTTCAGCACTTTGAAAAAATCAACCCTTCTCCTTGTGGTAATTACTTGATATGTATTACATCATTACAAAAAGGAGGAAAATCATCATGGTTTGCACCTTGTTCAAAACCACAATGCGTTTTTCATATTTCTGAAAAACATAGTGTGTTTTTCAACTTGTTGAAAAAGCAGACTTTATTTTTCAAGATTTTTAAAAAAGCAATTCTTCTCCACTTGATAATTACTTTATGTGGATTATGTCATTAAAAAAATGAGGAAAAACATCATGGTTTTTACCTAGTGTAAAATGGCGTTGCATTTTTCAAAGTGCTAAACAACATAGTGTGCTTTTCAAAGTGTTGAAAAATAGACTTTATTTTTCAGCACTTTCAAAAAAAAAAATGCTTTCTACTACTGATAATTACTTGATGTGGATTACATCAATACATAAAGGTGGAAAAACATCATGGTTTTCACCTTGTAAAAAATAGCGTTGCATTTTTAAAGTGCTGAAAAACACAGTGTGTTTTTCAACATGTTGAAAAAGATACTTCATTTTTCAACACTTTGAAAAAATCAACACTTCTTATCATGGTAGTTACTTGATGTGTATTACATCAATACAAAAAGGTGGAAAAATATCATGGTTTGCACCGTGTGGAAAACAGAGTTGTGTTTTTAAAGTGTTGAAAAACACAACAAGTTTTTCAATGTGATGAGAAATAGGGTATTGGTACTTAGAAATCCAGAAAAGAAGAGAAATTTAGATAAAATTACACATGTTCAAAAACATACATATTTTTCATCACTATACGGTACAATCCTGAACCCCCAACATGTTTTTTCCTAGGGGTAGAAACATCAATTTTTCAACTAGTTTCAAGTTTTTAGCAACATTCTCAAATTTTAGGTTTAGTTCAAGTCAATTTAGACTAGTGTAGGGGGCATGAAGTAATTCACTCTTTTTCGCAAGGAATTTGGTTTCTACTACAAATTCAAATACCTTGGCATCATGTATTTCCTTTCTTTATCAGTATTTCAATGCATTTAATTTTTTATTCAGTTGTGTAGCACATGGGAAGGCCATGGGGGCATTCATCCTCTTTTCTATTATGTGTCCTAATTTACAAAAATTGGCCTAGATCTATCTGCAACGGTGTGATCCGGGGTCATAGAAATTATCAAAGAGGATATGTTATTTATAGGAAAATATTGTTTTCCTCTTAAAATCAAAGGAGAAGATATCATAGTTCCTTAATAACTTTGATACTATTCTTCATCCTTAGTGGGGTGTTTTGGCACTTCATTCTTATTCTTCTCTCTTTTGTATTCTGTGTTGGGTTTTATGCTCCTAACACTCTAGTTTCTCCTCATCACAATTTGGGACTGATCACCCCCAATCATTTAGAAAAGTGTATAAAATTCAAGAATGCAACATCTTCAAGCATAAACAAAGCATGGAAGTTTCTCTCTCTGTAAACAAACATGTTTATTCCTTCCTTGTTTACATCTCTTTTATTTCATACTTATGAAAATGAAAATATTTCATGTTATACTTTACATTTGAGTTAAAGTTGAATTATTTATCATGGATATTGACTACACTTTGTTTTGTAGGATTCTTCATGAAGCATACCAACACAGAGAAAAATGGGACTCTACAAAACAAACATTTAAGTGAAGATAAAAATGTGTCTACACACTCAGGTATCTTTTCCTTTAAGCAAGTAATTTCATTTCATACTTAAAGGGGGACAAATGTAGACACTCAAATTTAACAATTCACTCTTTGATATTGCTAGTAAATTGATAATGCACTCTTGCTAAGATAAATGAAACTATCTCATTCCTAATTAGTACATTCATAGGTCTCATGTTTAGCTTGTTTATCCTTACAAACTAACATGTCATCAAATTCTGCAAACATCAAGCAATATGTTCCTAACTTCATATGGCATTTTTTTCTATTGGCATGACCCTACAAATTGGCCAGATAATACATTCAGTCTTGATTGATTAGTATAGTGTTAGACCAACATGTCCTCGAACTTTGATTTCAAATTCATATCTTTTTTGGGTCTTCTAATCTCTCTAGGTCATTCGCGTTTATTGATAAAACACTTACAAAACCCTATATAAGCAAGTAAACACTACCTCATTTACTAACCGGGAATTCTTATGGAACACATTGATACACTTACTTCCTACACTTGTAAAAGAAACCTAGGGATCCCTACATATCATAGTATCACATATAAAGTCATTAGGTAAGTAATATCTATATTTTTGAAGCTCCTTACCTGGTCAAGGAAATAATATCCATCATTTACAAGTGCCCAAATATCCCTTTCCCAAGTATCTTAGCAAAAACAAAATCAATTCAAGCATGGTCAAAGATGGTTATAAAAAATAGTTTCATTCACTTAAATATCAAAAGTTAGGTGGAGAATGATGTGAAATTCAAGGTCTCTTTGAATTAGTGCTAACATCATTGATGCACATGGGTTCCCACACAACTGAACTAATATTTGTTTTGCAATACTTATAATCCATGGGTAGTGTTTGAGATGATGATTAGAGCATTCAGTAGCTTCGCTTGATAATCAAAAAGTAGGGTTTAATAATGAAGCAAGATTTTAAACAACCAACAAAGTGTGTAAAATGTTACAAAAACCAAGATTTGAGTAGGTCTTAGACCATATAGGAGGTGTAAAACCATACAATACGGTCATGCCCGGTCCATTTTCTAGTGACAGTCTCCAAAACGAATCTTGTTCTAGTCTATATCTCCATGTTCTTACATTGCATTTTCCAAGAAATTTGTAAAATCATTAGTAATCAGCTAAGTGCACTCATTCCTTTGTTTTATTCCATTTCATTTCTTATTTAGCATATTATTTACTATTATAAAAGCATTATATTGACTATAACAATAAAATTTGGAAGTTAATTAATTATAATATCCACCTATCAATAACCCTTACATCCTTTAATGTACTTAATTCATTAAATATAATTAGGTTTCATTTTAAATCTAATTATGACGTAAACAAAGTTGATATATGATATCCTTGTATAGTGGAATTTGTTTAAGAAACTCCAAGATTGATATTTTAGCTTGAGTATTTTAAAGTTTCTCTATGAATTCATAATCCTTTGTTGTGAGTGAAATGACTCTAGGTGGTGGGGGTGTATTAAGAATGGTAATTGGGGGAGTATCCCTAGTGGAGTGGGAAGTAAGAGGTCTACCATGTCCATTTTGAAAATACCTACAACTTTTTCTTTTGTAAAATTAAGTATGATCCTTGATCTAGAATGGTTTTTGGTTTTAACTTTAAAAAAGTGAGGGAAGACGAGTGAATAGAGCTCTAAGAGCGTGTTCCTCTATCTAGTCACTGGGGGAATTTTAGATTCCATGTGTGAATCAAAGGTAAATTATTTTTAGTGAAAAGATTCATGAAAGTAATATTGCACACTTCATATCTATTGAACTAGAAAACTATACCTAACAATGCATTATGGTGCCTTTTAATCAAGGATTCATATGTTTGGTTTTGAACCATATTCGAAGGCAGGAAGTGATAAATGAGGGGTTAGAATGTAACCCCAAGGTATCCGTTTAGAAACTAAAAAAATAAAACCTAAGGAAAAACCCTTAAGCGTAAATAATAAAACCCTAAGTTGGATTATTCAATAGAAGGAGTGGGTTCACCAAATTGTAAGATGAAATCAGGATTTTAGGCCTAATCGACATATTAGGGAATGAAAATTCAAAACTAGTTAATTGATGGAAATCAAAAAAATCTTAAATAATTAGAAATCTTAAATATTGAACATAAGGCACACGATAATTTAAAAGGTATAATTGAGATTCGAAAGAGGAATGTAGACATAAGGTGTAATAGAGATTTCAAATTGTGGGAAGAGATGTAACATAGATCTTGTCAAGTTTCGAATATATTGTAGGACTTAAAGCTATGTTCTAAATGTGTTCGTATATGTTTGGATAGTGACATCACTAAACCTATCTTGAGGGATACGAATATTTCCTCTATAAATTTTTACTCACTTTTCTTGTGCTTGATCACTTTTAACTATATGCATGATTTCTGGATCTAAAACCTTGTGATGAGTGTGTCTAAATTTTATATAGAATCTTTATGCCTTAAAACTTTAGTTTTGTTCCCTTTACCTAAAGAAGGGTTAGCATTATTTGATTGGAATCTCTCACCACACCCTCATTGATATGATGAGTCTCGTGATAACCATAGAATACATACCGCTACTCTAAAGAGGGATCAAGGAACGTATAGGTCTCCAAAACTTATAATGATACACAAAAATATATAGTAAAAGATGATCCCTCAATTCATCCATGACACTATCAATATAATGATAAAAAAATTAACAGAATGAATACTCACCTATCAAATTTATACTAAATAAAAGGAGGTTAATATTCACATGTTCATACACAAGATATCCATGAATCATTGATTTTAATCGGGAATGTTTAATCCTTCATTTTTAAAAATACAAAAACTCTCTAGGTATTCTTAATCCTTATGAGGTTTTTGTCAGCTAATAGATATTAAATGGACAATCTTGTGTCCAAATTGATAGGTCATCGACGTCAACCAAAGGTAATTTATTAAAAATCATAAAATCAAATGGGACCACTTTTATTAACTTTTCCGTCGAGTTAGTGGTTGGGGTTTGATGAAAAATATGGGTCTACATTAATTATGGGTCCCAACATAAGAATTATTTTCTCCCACATGCGTTTCCCTGCTGGCAAGAAAGGTAGCTCACGAGTATTACTTTTTATAGGTTTGAATCAACATAGGATCTCACATGCACTTTGATCCTCTTGAACTAAAACAAATCCCTCGGTGGTCATTTCCCTACCACATCATATTTTTTCATGGTTATCTATGTGATGCATGGTATCTTTTTATGGGGGTGCACCATACATAGGTTCATTTTGAGTGAAGGGTAGCTCTCGACACCACCCGAAAGTGCATGTTGCTTACCGGTTTCATGACCGTAACACTTACTAGGAAGTCATTGGCGAAGCATATTCCCTTGCCCATTATGTAGTCGGGTGACATTGCTAAATTACTCCGAGAGTAAATATTCAAAAAAATAATGATTTTTCACTAGAATTACTTCTTATGTAAATAACTGATTTTACACATGTACCACTGATTATTATTGATTATGAGTAAATATTTTACTAGCAATCGCATGTGATAAGTGCGATGTGAACACCGAAAGGTATCTTGTGAAGAAGTCAAAGTGGAGGGAGAGAATAATGGGAGAGGAAGAGGGAAAAAGAAGAAGGGGTTTGAGGGTAGAGAAGTGCAAGGGTGGGGAAATTAGAATTGGAAAGCAATATGGAACTCCATATTACAACAACCACATGAGATTTTTTTAATCATTTGAAGTAGAAAAGGCATTTTATGGAAGATGTGGATGGAAATGTTTGTTGAGATATCTCTAAATGTAACGAATAAATGAACAATATTTATGAATGTTTTAATTTTTAATTCTATATCTTGCATATATTCGTTAGTTAGAACATACGTAAATGTAAGGGGAAATCGAGTGCATATTTCATGGGACACAACATAGACAAGAAGATGTGTAGTGGGCATAGTATTGAAAGGTAGTGATTACACGTAGTTTATGGATTAGGGATTCTCTCTATTTTTGTCAACAAACATTAGAGACAATGATATGACAAATATAACAACATCAACTTGGAAATCCAAATACAACATACATGGTTACATGTTTGCAATAATGAAGAAATGAAGACCATTTCCTTTATGAATGTTGAAAGGTCAAGAGTAGAGGCATGAAGTATGGAGGAGAGAAGGAAATTAAGCAATTTGTTTTTGTGGAAACTCAACAAAGGTTCCCCTCATCAACAAATATGATGGTGTTTTCATTTAATAATCACTCATTTAAAAAAGGTATGCTCTTTATATATATGGTGTTGAGGATTGTGTTTGAATGGTGGAAATTAACTACTTGCAAGCCCCATACCTATTCCACACCTTAGATTATTCCTCCCTAAAATATCCTTTATATATGTGCTCAAATTTATAGTTCGATTGATTGGATGGTGTTTAATTTGATAGGTAAGATGTAGACATGAATGAAATTTTTGAAATTAGAAGGTGGAAATTAAATATTCACATGTCCCATAATTATTCCACTAAGAAAATTTTTGTACCCAAATAATATCTACTATTTTTGTTACATTTAATAATTTCTAGCACGTGTACATTATTCGTGTGAGAAAAATATGAGCTTAAACGGGACAAACAAAAAAATTAGCGGGAATTAAATAAAGGCTAATTTTGAAACCCAACCACACTTGTTTCTTCTTGTAGCACTTTGTAGGCATGGTTTTTAGTTCCAAGATTGAGTAATTTAAGAAAAGTAGTTGATGTAGGAACACCTATCAATAATTGATCATCATAAGGGATGTACATATGAATGAAAGGAAGAATTTATCCATCGATCAAGATTTTAAATTTTGTTGTTTTTTAGTGGCATAAAGTATTTTGTGTGCACGACATTAATTTACTAGGTAAGGTGAAGACATGAATAGAAAGTTGGAAATAAAAAGGTGGGAATTGAAACCCTAAATGTCCCATACCTATTCCATGGATCAAATTATTTTCGCACAAATAACATTTGCTATATGTGCTCCACTATATTGTCTTGATTGTAGTCACACTATTCACATGACTGCAATTAAAGTTAAAAATTGGTCAAAATAAAAAATTCCATAAATTGAATTTTTTGAGGATAGTTATATTTTATCCATCATTAATCAAGCTTGCTAGTTTTCTGATTTCATGGCACCAAGGATTTGGATTGCATGAAGTTTAATTTGATAGGTAAGATAGAGACATGATTGGAATGTAGAAATTAAAGGTGAAAATTAACTACCCATCCACACTAGTTTCTTCTTGTAGAAGTTTACAAGAACACTTTTAAGTTTTAAGCTTGAGTAATTGTAGAGAAAGAAGGTGACCCAAGACAACCCATCAATAATTGAGCTCCTTCAGGGATTGGATGTAGGAACAAAAGGAAGATTTTATCCATTGATTAATTTTTCTATTATTATATTTTACTTTTTTATGACATCAATTTTTTTGAGGTGCACATCATTTTATTTGATAAACAAGTTGAAGGCATGAATGGAAAGTTGAAAATAAAAAGGTGGGAATTAAAACCTTGCATGTCCCACACCTATTCCATGGCTCAGATTGTTCCCCCAAATAACATTTGTAGATTATTCCCACCCAAATAATATCTATAATTTTTGGTCCACTTAGTTGTCTCAAGCACTTTTTAATATGAAATTTAATATACCAAATTTGATAGACCGACTTCCTTCGATAAAAGAAAATGAGATGAAAAACTTGGAAAGATATTTTTACATATGGAGAAACATATTCGAAATATGGAGAAACATTTTTAAAAAACTACTTAGAAACAAAGAAGCTTCAATCCATTTGAATTTTATTTTAATTTTAATTTTTTTTTATCTTTCCAAATATAAAATATAATATCCACTTTGATTAATTGCAAAATCTAGTTATATTTTGAAGGTAAAGAAGATAACTTCCTAAAGAGGATCATTTTCAAGGTAAAGGGCTCTGGAAGAAAAAGAGTGGATCCATCACCATGTAGATTACACAAAGGAGAAAAACTAGAATAAGTGATTGATGGTAAAAAGTCCACAATGGGTTAGTAACTCCCAATTGCTTAAGTCTACCCCTAATATGAAGGCCTTAATAAAGAATAAACCAGAGAAAATAATATCTCTTTGGTTTTGTGGTAATATTTCAAAAAAATTCAAATATATTCAACCAAACTTGATGGGAAGAGTTGATGTTCCATTGAAAATTAAGAAAATCATCTAAAATGGTAGTTTCCACTAAAATGTCATAACCATTCTAGGGTCAGACAGGAAAAGGAATTAGAAAATTCTAGTTCCAACCCAACCACCAAAATACTAGAGGATAAATTCCCTTTCTCGGAATATTTTCATTCGAAATAGTTGAAATTAAGGTGGAGATTAAATGAGCATCATCATTGGAATGTTGAAATTTTTACTTAATATTTTACCGTAACAACTAATTCCTAGTTTTCCATAAAAACATGTATCTATGGTATTGTTAATTTCTATTTTAAATAGCATAAACCCTTTAATTCTAGAAGTATGTGTAAGGGAAACACCCAAAATTTATAACAAGGGATACTACTATATGGAGTGAGATATAATGGAAAAACTATTCAAGAAGCCATTCCCCACCCGGATGAGATGGGGGTTGAGAAGTTTCAGGAATGCCGGATACTTTTGGCCACAAATACACATCCAATTTTGATAGAATTAGGAGTGAGTAATGGTTATTGAAAAACTATCCCTTTCCAACATTTCCTTCCAATTGGAATCCCTTGGAGAATGCAATGTCTGAGAATATTTTTCCCGCTTAGAAACCATTTAGGCCTTGAATAATCCATTTTATGCCAAGGGGATGACCTTGAAGTTGGATATCGAGGAGCCCCAAACCTCTCATCACTTTAGGTCAGCAATAGATATTCCATGTCACCCTCTGGAACCCTTTAGATCCTTTGAAGTTGGCCCAAAGAAAATCGCTTAGTATTTTTCAATTTTACTATCACCAATTTAGAAGGGGTATAACATGAATAATAATAAACATGGGTGGAATTCAAGACCTTAGAGAAGACTAGAAATTTCCTGCTAATGAAAGAAATTTAGTGATCAAGTAGGTAAATTTTGATTCAACTTGTCGGAAAACATATGTCTAAAGATTAATGGGAGAGGCTTGTAAAGAGAATGGAATTCTATGGAATTTGAATTGGATCCTAGGGTAAATACATTACCAATGATACTACACGATCCAATGAGGCATGAGGGTGGAATATTTTTATAGTATTGAGTTTTTTTCCATTCAATGGTTAAGCCAATGTTGTGACAAAAAGTATTAAGAAATTCCATGATAGTATTAACACTTTTTCCTGTTAAATAAGAGTGAGAAAGGATTCGTTGGTAAAGTTCCCATTAGTTAATTGTTGTATAGAGTTAGGAAGGGAGATTCCTTTAACATGTCCCTAGGAGGTGTAGTGAGTAAGTTGATAACTAAAACCTTCAACATCCGAATAGAAAGATATGTATCCAATGGCTATCCTTGTCATATAGATTTGAAGAGCCCAAACCTAGATAATTGCACACCATTGATAGTGATGCATGCACCAACATGTTAGAATAACATGTTCACTTTCACACATATAAACCAGGTCTAAATCCAAGAGCTTATAAAGCATGTGAATGATAAAAATCCATTCAATATAGGAAGATTTCTAGTGGGTATAGTATTGAAAGGTAGTGATTACACGTAGTTTATGGATTAAGGATTCTCTCTATTCTTTTCAACAAGCTATGGTGAAAATGATATGCAAAATACAACAACATCATACCTATAAATCCAAATACAACATACATGGTTACATGTTTGCAATACTAAAGAAATGACGACCATCTCCTTTGTGAATGTTGAAAGGCCAAGAGTAGAGGAAGGAAGTATGGAGGAGAGAAGAAAAGTAAGCAATGTGATGTTGTGGAAAATTGACAAAGGTTTCCCTCATCAACCATGATGGAATTTTCATTTAATAATAACTTGTTAAAAAAATGTACGCTCTTTATATACATGGTGTTGAGGATTGTGTTTGGACGGTGGAAATTAACTAATTGCAAGACCCATACCTATTCCACACCTTATATTATTCCTTCCTAAAATATCCTTAGTAAATGTGCTCAAATTTCTAGTTCTAACAGATTAGATTGTGTTTAATTTTATAGGTAAGATGTAGACATGAATGGAATGTTGAAAATTAGAAGGTGGGAATTAAATATTTACATACATCCCATAATTATTCCATGGATAAATTTTTTTACCCAAATAATATCTACTATTTGTGATCTAGTTAATTGTTTCAAGCTCATGCACATTATTCATATGAGAAAATACGAGCTTAAAGGGGAAAAAATAAAAATTGACGGGAATTCAATAAAGGCCAATTTGAAAACCCAACCACACTTGTTTCTTGGTGTAGCACTTTGTAGGCATGTTTTTTAGTTCCAAGCTTGAGTAATTTAAGAGAAACAGTTTATCCAAGAACACCTATCGATAATTGAGCCCCTTAAGGGGTGGACATATGAATGAAAGGAAGAAGTTATCCGTTGATTGATATTTTCAATTTTGCTATTTAATTTTTTAGTGGCACCAATTTTTGTGTGTGTATGACATTAGTTAAATAGGTAATGCAAATACATGAATAGAAATTTGGAAATAAAAGGTGGGAATTGAAACCCTAAATGCCCCATACCTATTCCAAAAATCAAATTATTTTTTCCCAAATAACATTTTCTATATGTGCTCCACTATATTGTCTCGATTTCAATCTCATTAGCCACATGATTGCAATTTAAGTAAAAAATTGCCCAAAATAAAAATTGCCATAATTTGAAAATGTTTAAGGATAGGTATATTTTATCCATCAATCAAGCTTGCTAGTTTTTTTATTTCATGGCATCAAGGCTTTTGATTGCATGACGCGTCAATTTGATAGGTAAGATAGAGACATGATTGGAATGTTAGAACTTAAAAGGTGAAAATTAACTACCCCACCACACTAGTTTCTTCTTGTAGCACTTTACAAGAACACTTTTTGAGTTTCAAGATTGAGTAATTGTAGAGAAATAAAGTGACGCAAGACCACCCATAAATAATTGATCTCCTTAAGGGATTGGAGATAGGAAAAAAAGTAAGATTTTATCCATCGATTGATTTTTTCTATTTTTCTATTTTACTTTTTATGGTATCAGGTTTTTAAGTGCACAACATTTTGTTTGATAGACAATGCGAAGACATGAACATAAATTTAAAAATAAAAGGTGGTAATTACACCATTACATGGGCCACACCTACCTATTCCATGACTCAGATTGTTCCCCTAAATAACTATTGTAGATTGTTCCCACCCAAATAATATATATAATTTTTGGTCCACTTAATTGTATCAAGAACATTTTAATATGGAATTTAATATACTAAATTTGATAGATCAATTTACTTTTATAAAAGAAAATGAGAGGTGACAATTTTGGGAAGATATTTTTACATGCATGTAAGGCTTATTAAAATATAAAAATGTATTGTTGGTTGAATGAGATCAAGAAGTAGGGATGATGGAAGAATGTGTTCTGGGGCATTGAAAAATATATTAATGAAGATGAGGTTTTGGGAGGGGTATTTTAGTCAAAGTGCAACATTTTTTCAACACTTAGATACATATGATTTTTCTAGCTGTAAAAAGGCCAACAATATGACATCGTGTGAGGTGATTAGAGTTTTCATTCATCCACCAATTGAAAACATGTCTCCATCTCTAATAGGATTTTGAAAATGAATATGTAACTGTTGAAATATTTCATTAAGTCATGCTTCGATGACCAAAGTAATCATTGTGATCCACACTTTGATACTTATCATAATCTCATACTTGTATTTCTTACTTTGATTAGAAACATCGAATTGGATTCTTAAAAGAAGTTAAACTCAAGGGAGAGAAACATCAGAGAAGGAAGAGGGGTGATGAAGAGGTGATTTGAGGGAGGAGAAGTAAATGGGAGGTCAAAATGTTTGGGGAAACAATTTGGAACACTATTTTTCTTACAATATAGAATATATGAAGCGGGTTTCATAGTATTGATCTTAGGCATAATGTTGTACTGTGTTTATTTTAAGCCATATGGAGGGGTCACTCATTCATTATCATTACCCGGTTGGAACACAATTGAATGAAACATAATATTTTGGGAAATTATTGTGAAAATGGGTTTTTTTATATATTTATTTAAGTGGAAATGTTCTCAATAGTTGTTTAATTTATTAGATAAATGGAAGACACATGAATGGAAATTTGGAAATTAAAATTTATATTTTATGTCCATTATTTAGGTGATTACAATTTTCCATTAAAAGGGCCAAAATAGCTTTTTAGTTTCCTTTAAGCTGTCATATAGACGAAATTGGTTTTTATTAAAATATAAAGAATGTGTTGTTTCGAACAAGATCAGTAAAGAATTTTTTTCTGGGGCATTGGCAAAGATAATGATGAAGACACCATTTTTTGAGGGGTATTTTACTCAAAGTGCAACATTATTTTCAACACACTGCTACATATGCTTCTTCTATCTACAACAAGGCTGATAATATGACATCATGTGAGGCAATAAGAGCTTTCATTCATCTATCAGTTTAAAACATGTCTCCAACTCTAATAGGATTTTTCAAATGAATATGTGACCTATGGATGAATGTCACTAATTCATGCTTCGATGACAAAATTAATCATTGAGGTCCACACTTTTCTACTTATCATAATTTTGTACTCATATTTATTACTTTGAGTGGAAACATTAAAGGGGATGTGTCAAATAAGTTTAACTTAAGGGAGAGAAACATCAAAGAAGGATGAGGGGAAATAAAGAGGTGATTTGAGGTCCCACACTCACCTTCTTTTCTACTATACCACTCATTCAAGAAAATTTTTACTATCCGCTCATCCTTTTTAGTTGACATCATCTATCACACCCACATGCTTATTTTTTCTTATGCATGGTCTTGGAAAGCCTTCTCCATCTTCTACTATGCATCCCCATAATTTCAATTTTCACCCACATTATCTTGTGTCATACATTCCTTCTTACATACCTCTTCCTATTTCATGTCATCATATGCTCATCAAACCAACTCATTACAAAAGCACACCATTGGCTCTCGCACTTTCTTCAGAGATCACTATATTTTCCACACCTCATCTATATGATATCATCACTAATGCCACACTTCATAACACTAAACCCTCTACTATTGATTTATATGCATGTCCTCGAACAACAAATGTTCTCACACATGCATCATTATCATCACCTTTCTTACGTGTTTCATCCCCATATTCACGTTCCTTACACACCACCATTATGCTCCTTCTATTTGGAATTATTAGTTCATTTATCATCCATATCATCCCCATCACTCTTATCATTTATCTCATTTATCACTTTCTTTTAGACATTGCATCTCTCACTCACCTAGTACATATACGGATTTGGAGGACTTTCATTTGTCCTCACTACTACATTCTAGATACTCCATACATTCCATTTCTTTTCATTAGTCCTGGATTTGAAACACAATCTAATTCTCTCGCACATATTTATTTATCATCATTGACACATTCCCACATATTTAATATTTTTTCTTATGATCATTGAATAATGTATGCCGAAAACCCTCTATTTTGGTGTTAAAATTTAAATTATGGGCAGACCCATGTCTAACAATTAAGAAAATAAAGATTGTCCACTATGTTGGTACCTAAATTGATTCTCCCTTAGAAGCTGAGCAACATCACAAGTTTGGTAGGAAGCTTAGAGACAAGCAGAGCATGTAGTGTGTTGTTTTGTAGCTGGGGATGAAATGCAGCTTGCTCTTTGTCACTCAGATGTGGAGAAATGGGTAGCACCCTCAAGAGGATTTGACCTATCCTCACTACTTTATGGTTGTGCCTTTCAACCAGGGTGAGAGGACCCTTTTTGTATCCTGTTGTTTGTGGAGGAGATGGAGATGTCCTTCCTTGTGAAATTATTAAGAATACCTTGAAGAAAATATGATCAATGCAAAAACCTAACTCTCACAAGGTGTCACTCTAGATAATGGATATATTTTCTAAGAAAGGTTTAGGCCACTAAATACAATGAAAACCTGATTGTTTCTGCATGTTTTAGTAGTAAAAATTATGCATTTGTATACACACATGACAAATAGGGGTAGTATGGGTATGATTGGTTGTTTTTAAATGAATTTTTGGTGGGAGGTGAGGTAGAAATGAACTTGATTCACCATATTCTTGAGAAAATCAGTCCCAACCTCTAACACTCCAACCATTTGCACAAAAATTCATGGAATTTATAATACTTCAAGTACACAAGAGATTTCCCTAAAACTAGAGACATTCAAAGAACCAATGCCATTTGAGACTCCAAGAATTAGATTTGTGAAAAAGTTGTCAGGTGTGCAGAGGGAAAATATCTCCAAATATTTCCATCATTCAATTCTTCACCTGGTAGGTCATTCTTCATCTCGCACACCAACTAATTCCTCCTCCAATTTGTCAAATTTGGTTCTTTGCGTGACAATGAAAGAAAAACTAAAAAATTGGATCGAAGCCAATGATTAGATCATGTCTTGATGGAAAAAGACATCTTCAGATTTTTCCCACCCAACTAAGATACCAAATTAATGTTCCTCTTCATTTTACATGCAAGAGACTCCAAGAAATGATTAAAAACGTAAAAATTTGCATCCCTAGGAGCTCTAGAGCAGAAATGGTAGAAAATCGAGATACGAGACACACAACTGCCATCGATCTTTCTTTTGAATTTGGACCGTCCACATGGGAGATCTAAGCTAAGATGGGCCTGGGAACTCCTTTTTACCTTTTACACCTTTTGGAAAAAATGCAAAATTTCTCACTTTTCTCTACCTATCTTTCTTTGAAAAATGGGCTTGACACATGTCCCAATGTGGGTCCTAAAGGAACCGTGGCAAAATTCTGCTATTTCACCTCTTTTTTGGAAATGGGAAAATTTTCCAAGTTTTCCCTCTAGCTCTGCCCTTCCACTTCTACTTATTGATGTGGGTCCCAGTGGAACCACATTTCCTTTTTCACTTTTAACTCCCTTTTGCACAAAAGGAAAAATTTTCAATTTACCCCCGAAAGTCCGCACCTCCGCCATTGACTGGAAATTTTTTTGAATTTTATCTTTCGGGCCTTTGGGTCATTTTGATGATTTTAGTCTTTTGAATATCAAGGGAAAAATAATCCAAGTTTCCCCCAATGGCTCACCTTCCTGCCTCTTGAATTTTCAAACCACCACACATCTCAATGGCACATCTTGAGATTGCCCCAAATAGTATAGATCCTGAATGAGCGTGGGGTCACCACGTGTCCCGGCCTGCAAAGCCTACAAAAATTTTGAGAGTCCAGTGGAAAGTAGCATGTGTCAACCCAAAGGCGGTACCCAAACTTATGTGGTCACTCCATGTGTCCCTGTGCCCTTTTAAGAAGTTCTTTGAAAAGTATAAGGAAAGAAGACCCGACGAAGACCTCCACGTGTCATTATGGCGCAACTTCAAGAACCTTATAAGGCTTCAATATGATTTGGTGGGGGTGTGCTTCCATTTTAGAATTTTTACTCCATTTTGCCAAAAGGGAAAAATATCCAAATTTCCTCCGAAGGCCCGCATCTCCACTTTTGACTTTTCCATGTGTCCTTTTGCGAGGTCAAAGAGGGCTTTTTCCTTGCCACTTAAATTTTGCTTTAATCAAATCTTGATAGGGATGTGGGGTGGGTTCAATATTTTTTCCAAAGTATCCAAAAAGAACAAGTTCAAAAAACAAACCCGCTGCACCCCATCCAATTAGAAGAAGCCATGTAAGTACCAAAAGAACCAATCAAAATTGAGCGGAGCTACGGGACCAAATTTTCCCTTTTGCCAAAAAAACAAAAAGTGACAAGTTAAAACATTTTCCTGCTGTCCCTTAACCAAAAAAAAAGAAGCCACGTGACCTTTGAATGATGAGGAATAATTTTGGCAATAAAACGATGCCCGCCCAATCAGTAAAAAACACATACATTCACCATTCATGCCCAGAATTTGATTTTTCGCTAAGGATGAAATTTTTTTGAAACAAAACCAAGTGAATCATGGTTCCAAGCATATTTCGACCATGGATTTGAATTTTCAAAGGCATACAAATAAAAATTGATCATTCTCGAGCTTTCATGGTTGGGGAAAAATAGGAAAACGACAGAGCCCATGGATTTTGAAAAAATTAGGGCTAAAAACAGGGAAAACTCAGAGATTCCTTCAAAAAGGGGCATGATAATGGATTCTGTAAATAATTCAAGGAATTTCAAATGGAGGTAAAAGCTTCAGAACATCCACATTGAGAGACAAAACATTTCACAACACACATATCAGAGGAAAATCAGGGAAAAATGGTGTGAGATCAAGACGAGCACCAACATCGGCTCCAACTCGAGGATGGGCACTCCCTGCGAGTGCCACAAGAACAACTAGCAGACCAAGTGCCAAGAATAGACCATTGGGAAATGGAGTCAAAGAAAATCTAGCATAATGGAACAACCACAACCATCCTCCAAATACCAAACTAAGAAACCAAAAAACCAAGTCACCGAGGACCAGAACGAGAAAAAACACAAAAGACAGAAAGCAACCAACAAGTTGTACACTATACAAGTGATGTTCACCTTGATTTTGGGGAATCAATCCAGGAAATGCTTCAAGTTCCTGCCATTAATAGGAAATTCAAGCAATTCACCATCTAAATATTTCAAGAAGAAGGTATGCTCACCAATCGAATGTCAATGGAGTAAGGGCCCATCCATAGTGCATCAAATTTTCCATGCTTGCCCTTGTCTTCATGTCTGATATCCCATAACAACATAAGATCTCCAATGTTGAAAGCTTTGGGAGTGACCTTCTTATCAAATAACTTCTTCAATTTTTCTCTAAACTTCACATGCCTTTGGTGAGATTCTCTCATTTCTTCATCAAGTTCAACAATCTGGTTAATGCGAGCCTCATATGGACTAACTTCTTGATCTTCCAGTTGTTGAATGAACTGATATGAGGATAGTTTCATATATAGGGGAAACAGAGCTTGAGTTCTATACACCAATTCAAATGGAATTATTCCAAAGTGGCCCTTTTAACAGTAATTTATCATCTCAAACAAAGTGAACTTCAGTTATTCACTCCATTTTCTTTTTTTTCACCTCCAAGGTTCTTCTTATAATCTTCAACAAATTTTTATTACTAGACTCAGCTTATCCATTTCCTTAGGGATTGCAATTAGAGGCATATGTCAAACTGATCCCATATTCTTTGCACATTGCCACCAAAGGTTTATCTCTAAAGCTCATGGAATTGTCAACAACAATTTTAACTGACACCCCAAACCTGCAAATGATATGGTTCAACATAAAATCCATGAAAATTTGGTGTGTTTCTCTTTTGGTGGGGATTTCCTCCACCCACTTGGTGAATTAATCAGTGGCTACAAGAATCCACTTATGGACAACACTTGAAGGGTCTGAAATATCACCAATGAAATCCATTCCCCATTACTTGAATGGAGATTCAATTGATACAGGCTGCAAAGGTAGGGAGCTTGAAGCTTTTAGTCTTCTAGAGAAGTGCTGACAACTCTCACATCTTCTAACTAAAAGAGTTGTATCCTTGAAGAGATTTTACCACCAATAACCAGCCCTCAAGATCTTGTGTGCTCTGGCTCTTCCAACAAAATTCCCCCAACAAACTGCTCCATGAAGATCAACAATTATCTTGGGGGCTTCATCTTCAGTAATGCACCCTAAGAGAACTCCTTAAGGGTTCTTCAAAGCTAACCCATAATTAGTAATGATTTATTTTTAGGAAGCAAACTTAAGGGCTCTTTTCTGGTTCTTACTCAAATGCCTAGGCAAGTATAGATGTCTCGGCTTAAAAATTACATCTTTGTACCACTCCGAACTCATCGTTTTTAAGAACATCTACCCTTCCTTCTTCTACCTCATTTACCTCAATAGTTTGCAAGTTTCTCTCAACCGTAAGCTTAGCCAATCCCAAACCTCTCACTAACTTCATGGTTTGGATATCCATGTCATATTATTACAACTTGTTCACCCAGTGCATCTTTTTCTTGAGACTTCCATCTCGATAATATGTCCTTCACCATAGTGTGGGGAACATAAGAAAAATTTTAGAGCTCAAAATGTAAGGCCCGAAAGCATTTGTTTCTTTTACAAAGGAAAATTATTGTTTCTCCATAATAGTTTATTTCAGCTTGCCCCCTACAATGCCTTACTAAAAAGGAAATTAGCCTCTCATCCCGTTCATCATCTTTCTACAACAAGACAAATGCAATAGTGTTATTTGAAGCAAAAGAAAACATTGGAAAGGCTTCTTATAACTGGAGCTACTAAAATAGGTGCATGCTTTAATGCCTTCATGATCCCATTGAAAGCTGAATGGCATCCTCCTCCCATTTGATGGCCTAATCCTTCTTTAGCATGTCGAGTGATTGGAATGGTCAACTCAAAGAAAGTTTATTTGCCCAAAGATGGACTGAATCCCCTTCATGGTTCTTGGAATTGGGACCTTGCTAATGGCCTCTACCCTTTCTAGATCAATCATTACCCCTTCTTGTGACACAATTTTACCAAGAAAATTTTCCTTCTTTACTCCAATATGGCACTTCTTTGGATTAAGTGAAATGTCATATTCTCTACTTCTTATCAACATTTCCTCCAAGTGCTGAAAATGATTACCTCTCTTCTCGGAGAACACAGTTACATCATCTTGGTAGATAGAAATAAAATCATTAATGTAACCAGTAAAAGCAACATTCATTTCTATCTAAAAGGTTTCTCCATCATTCATTAGCCCAAAGGGCATCCTAACTTATACATATGTTCCCAAGGGGTGGTAAAGGTTATCTTAATTCTTTTTATTCCTTTACAACAACTTGGTTATAACCAAAGAAGCCATCTAGGGTAGATAGTTTTTATAACCGGTCACTAACTCGCAACGTGTTTGCCATTTTTGGTAAATGATAATTATCCTTCATTGATGCTCTATTTAGGTTTTTAATTCCACACACACACTGATGTCACCATTCTTCTTTCGACCGGTACTAGGTTTACAACCCAATAAGAATACCTTGTAGGTGAATAATCCCTCCATCCCTCAGTTTCTTCAGTTCCTCTTACATTTTAAGAGATAGGAGTGGATTGATTGGCCTTTGTTTCTTCCTGAATGGTTTTGCATTAGATTCTAAGGGAATATCATGTTGAAACAGATCCTCTCTATATGCTTTTAATTCAGAATAAGTCTAAGCCATGCAATCTTGATATTTTTTTAGCAATTGGACATAAGATTGTTTTTCCTTCTTGCTAAGATTGCTTCCCAACTAGATCTTCCTTGGTTTCTCCTTTGTGCCAAGGTCATGCTCCTCAATATCCCTTGAGGCTTCTATGCATCTATTAATAATGTGATCAACATTATCAAAGTTGGATTCAAGAGCAACCAGCCCTCTAGGAATGGTATTAGTTTTTAGTTGGATGATGCCTCGCCAAAAAAGGTTTCTTTACCCTCTAATATGCATACCATTCGCTCCCAATCAATATATTGATCAGAAAACTCCCCTTTATTCTGTAGAAATCTTCGACCGAGCATCAACATAAAAACTTACCAATGTTTAATGTTTTCGGTGCGCAGATGGCCTCTTTAACACCTCAACATCATATTCACAATATGGGGATACAATACAATTATCAAACCGAGATCCCAATGCTGCAAGTTTATCCCAAATAATTGAACCTCCTATCATGATGCACAATATTGATTGAATCAAAAATATCAATGAGATCCCAAGTTGCATGTTTGTATTGTTTCATTCACTATTTTTTTGTGGCATAAAGTTTTTTGACTTGTTTTACAATTAATTCTAAATCTCCTCTGACAATGATGTCTTTAACACCATATTTCCAAGAAATCCTCAGACCTAACAATAGTGCCTCATATTCAACAATGTTATTAGTGCACTCAAAGTTGAGTTTGAAGGAAAAGACAAACTCTTCCTAACCTAGGGAGATCAGAACAACACCATCACCATTTTCGAACTTGGAGAAAGCTCCATCAAATAATAAATTCTAAGGAGAACTTGAATATTCAAGACATTTGCATTCTTCAATCTTGTGCTCTTTTCCATCAGTAAATCCTACAAAGTTATTAGCATCAACACTTGTGTACAATACTTTATAAGATGCATTTTTAGGATCTTAATAAGGTGAAACATCTTCTTTTCCCCATATGACTTGATAAGGCTGACCTCAATTGGGATGGTGGCATAGGAAATATCCATTTAAACACTCCCACCAACACTTGCAGCACATTTTCTAGACAACAACATACCCCACTTGGTCAAGTAAATCAACAATAACAACATCAACCTTCAAGTTCCTTCCGGATAGGTTATAAGTTGTACCACCAAACCTTTCACACATCCCACCACTAGCACCTCTCTAGAATCCATGGCAGTGCACTTCCCATATGTTGTTGTTACCTTGATGTTCAGTTCATTCATAACTTCTAGAGGCATAACATTACATGATGCCCCGAATCAAACATACAATTATGCAGCAGTATATCCTTAATGATCAGAGTGGTGAAGAATGGATCCACATTTAGCTGAGAATATACCAAGGATATCCCAAAATAAACCTCAGGTGGTTCATCTAGCTATTCGATGTTGGTAGTTGTTCTAGTTCTTCAATGATTGGAGGAGTCTTCATAATGTTTACATTTCTACCTAGGGTACTCTTCTCTTCTTTCAATCCAAAATAATCCAATGCTCTCTTCTTGTGCTCAGGAATCCTAAGCAACTCAACAATTGGAACTGAGATCTTGATCGACTCAAGACTTGGGTAATATCATAAGGGACATACTTTGGCAAGGAAGCATTGGAAGGAAGGTTGACACACTCATTCAATGACATAGGATTTTTGACAAGTTGGACATGAGGAGGGGTATGAGTTTTGTTTGGGACAACAAGGCCCTTGGTAGATGCATCTTTATTAGGAGCCTCTTTATTAATATTTGAAAGCAATTGAGTTTTTGGCTTGGCCTGAGGCCCTATTCCTTTGACAACCATACTTCTTGTGTTATACTCCTTCTCTTGGTAACAACAATGTTCATCAACAACTCACTGTCCTTCTCAAATGAGATTCCTCCATCATACTTATTTATCATTCAAGCTCTTAAATATTCAAATTCATTATTGGGAAATTCAAAATATTGTACAATATCCACTTCTAAAGTATAAAAGGGAGGAAGAATACGTACCCGGTGGGACGCAATACCAAAAAAATCGGTAGCGGTTGTAGCACTTATTACCTCAATTGGAGTTGCCCCTTGTTGTGAGCTCATGGAGAAACCCATCATGAAAACATCATCAACTTCTCTTCTTCTTCTTACTGATCTTTCTCACATGGAGCATGGGGCATGAAACATCTATCACACCAATCAAAGACATATGTCTCCTCCACAACAACCTCTCTGACAGCCAAAGGATTAGGTACCATTCTGTTTTCCCTAGTCTAGGACTATTTATTTCCAAATCCAATAGGTCCCTTGCCTCTTTCATCAGATCTCTGATCATTTCTATGATGATTTGTAAACCTGTCTTGGACTTTTTATTGTGCTAACCTTGTGAAATATTCCTAATTCCTTTTTTTTCCCAAGCTAATTTTTATGATATTTCTTTGACAGCACCTGCCAAATTTTGCACAACTTCCTCCAAATCAGTAGCCTTACTTGTTTGAGGATTTTTCGGGTTAATTAGTTTTACACCCTCCCCTTTTGGAGGCTTTTCGATTTCCTTGATGTTATTCTCAATTTGCAGAGCCATGGTGAAGGCCTACCTCAAATTAGTAGGTTTTTGGTCCCTGAAGTAGTAAGCAGATTTTTATCAAATGCATCTGAATATTTGATCAAACATGATTCATCACATGACCTTAAGCTAATAGGAAATCTCCTCAAGGTCTTGTTAAACCTTTTGTTGAAATCATGTACTAACTCATTAGGATTCTTCTTGATGTTTTCAAATTCTGATAGAAGAAACCTAGGGTCAGTTCTATCACCATACTGCAATCTAAATGCATTGTTCATCTCTATCTAAGAATCAATGGAATTATCTGGAAAAGCTTTATACCAGTCCCTTGCATCCTCTTCCAAAGTATGGATAAACAATTTGATATATACATCTTCATGTTCAATCTCAAAGTCTTCCATCATATTGATAAAAAGATTTAAATGTTGATCACCAATTATAGCATTGTTTCCTTGGAACTTTGGTAATATATTTCTTACATCCTGGGGAACTGCATTTGGATAACCAACCATCCCTCTAAACTTTATAGGACCAAAGGAGTTTACAATAAAAGGAGGTCTAGGTGGGGGCTGGGCCATGTTGTTTTGAGGAGGTGACCCTGGAAGGGATACAAATTGATAAAGGGTGGAGGGTCTTTAAAACATAGGAGTATAAAATTTTAAATGGATATCCCCTAAAGGCCTTGTTTCTTGGAACAACCTATCAACCTTTGAAAAGACAGGGAAGAATGAGAGGTAAAATTTTCAAAATAAAATGAAGGCCCCTCTCTAGTTAGATAATTCAGTTCTAAAAAGAGGCTACCCGATTGAAGCACTTGAATTTTAGTCCTCAATGATAGGCCAATCACTTTCATAAATGGTGATGCCTTTTCTTGTCTCTTTGATCTCCAACAACTCTCCAAAATTTTCTTCCTTCTGAATTTTTTTCCTAGCTTTGGAAATAATTTCCTAGCAAAATCCTTAGCAAAGAAAGATCTTCTTCCTTCCATCTTTGCAAAGATTAGTAAAAAATATCACTTGGTGCTTATAAAAATCAAATCAACACGGAGTCACCACTAAGGATTTCCACCTTGTGAAAATGCACTAAAATTATGATCTTTCAAATGTCTCTCAACAATAGAAACTGGAAATGGAAATGTCTGACCTTCCTTTACCCAGATTTATCAATGAAACCTAGTGCAATAACTAAAGAAACAAGAGATATTTTCACATAGCACTTGTCACTTTGAATACTTTTATATGCCCGAACACAGGATTATGTTGAAATAATGTATTAGCACTTAGAGAATATAAGAATTGTTTACCAGGGCCTGAGTATGAACTGCAATCACAATGTCCTCGGGAATAACACCAATCGGGTGTTGACAGGACAAATAGATATGAATGGAAAATAGATAAAAAAATTTGTCTCAACAACTCAAATTAGTTCCCAACAACAGAAATCATGTCCCCGATGGCGACGCCAATTGGGTGTTGGTACCCAAATTGATTCTCCCTTAGAAGTTGAGTAGCATCACAGGTTTGGTAGGAAGCTTAGAGACAAGCAGAGCATGTAGTGTGTTGTTTTGTAGCCGGGGATGAAATGCAACTTGCTCTTTGTCACTCAGATGTGGAGAAATGGGTAGCACCCTCAAGAGGATTTGACCTATCCTCACTAATTTATGGTTGTTCCTTTCAACTAGGGTGAGAGGACCCTTTTTGTAGCCTTGTTGTTTGTGGAGGAGATGGAGACTTCCTTGTGAAATTATTAAGAAGACCTTGAAGAAAATATGATCAATGCAACAAAACCTAACTCTCACGAGTTTTCACTCTAGATAATGGAGATATTTTCTAAGCAAGGTTCAAGCCACTAAAGACAATGAAAACCTGATTGTTTCTACATGTTTTGGTAGTAAAAATTATGCATTTGTATACACACATGACAAACATGGGTAGTATGGGTATGATTGGTTGTTTTTAAATGAATTTTTGGTGGGAGGTGAGGCATAAATGAACTTGATTCACCATATTATTGAGAAATTTTACAAAATGGAGAGCTTGAACAACAAAATTCTTCGAGATAGCTAGGATTTTCCTTTAACTAGAATATGTTCTTCAATGGAGGCCTAGATCAACACTTTTCACACAAACTTCGAGGACCCAAAATGAAGGCTCAAATTGGGAAACTTAACTAAACATTATCAACCTCTGTTTCATCATGCCTAAGATACCCTCAAAGGCTAACAAACAATCTTATAGTCATGCTAGGAGTCATAGTGATTTTAAATTTGTTTATTTCACTATCAAATGAAATATCTTATGATAAATGAAATTGCAAATGCCACCAAACTATCACAAGGATAAAATCTTGTGTGATTCACAAAGATTTCAATGTAAGATTGCAACGGCAACAAGAAAACTATGTGAAAAAATTTAGAAATTAAGCAAACATAATTTTTTCCCAAAAATAACATAGATTAACTCAAGTTTGATTAAATTTATTAGTAGGGGAAAGTTTCTAGAACAATCTCAGAGCTTGTTAATGGTTGTACACTCGCAACCACCTTGACATGATCAAATTTAACACAAAGGAGATAAACAGGTTTCTTTAGATGATTTCTTAGAAGGATAGGTTTTATCAAGCTTTTCTCTTAGAAAAATCAGTCCCGACCTCTAACACTCCAACCATTTGCACGAAAAATTCATGTAATTTATAATACTTCATTTACAACATAGTTTCCCCCTAAAACTAGAGACATTCAAAGCACCATTGCATGTTAAGACTCCCAAAATTAGATTTTTGAAAAAGTTGTTAGGTGTGCAAGAGGGAAAATCTCTCCAAATATTTCCAGCATTCAATTCTTCACCTGGTAGGTCATTCTTCATCTTGTGTGCCAACTACTTCCTCCTCCAATCTATCAAATTTGGTTCTTTACGTGCCAAGGAAAGAAAAACTAAAAATCAGATTGAAGCCAATGATCAGATCATGTCTTGATGGAAAAAGACATCTTTAGACTTTTCCCACCCATATAGGATACAAAATTAATGTTCCTCTTCATTTATGTGTAGGAGACTCAAAGAAATGATAAAAAATCGTAAAAATTCACATCCCCAGGAGCTCTGGAGTAGTAATGGCAGAAAATCATATACATATGCATAACTATCGTCAATCTTTCTTTTGAATTTGGACCATCCACGTGGGATATCCGAGCTAAGATGGGCCTGGGGGTTCTTTTTTACCTTTTAAACCTTTTAGAAAAAATTAAATATTTCTCGATTTGCTCTCGCCCCTCTGCCTTTGAATGGGCCTGATGCGTGTCCTAATGTAGGTCCCAAAGGAACTATGGAAAAATTCTGCTATTTCACCTCTTTTTTAGAAAAGGGAAACTTTTCCAAGTTTTCCCTATAGCTCTGCCCTTCTGCTTCTAGTTTCTGATGTGTGTCCTAGTGGAACCACATTTCCTTTTTAACTTTTAACTCCTTTTTCCACAAAAGGAAAGTTTTCCAATTTACCCCCGAAAGTTCGCACCTCCGCCATTGACTAAAGAAAATTTTGACTTTTCTCTATTGGGCTTGCGGGTCATTTTGATGATTTCAATATTTTGAATATAAAGGGGAATAAATCTAATTTTCCACTGATGGCCCACCTCCCTGCCTCTTGACTTTTAAAACTACCATGTGTATCAATGTCATATCTTGAGATGGTCTAAAAAAGTAGAGATCCCAAATGAGCACGGGGTCACCAAGTGTCCCACCAAAGAAAGCCTCCAAAAAAGCTTGAGAGTCCAATAGAAAGCACCATGTGTCAACCCAAAGGCTAGTCCCCAAACCTGCGTGGCCACTCAACATGTCCTAGGCCCTTTTAAGAAGTTGTTGAAAATTATAAGGAAAGAAGACCCGACGAAGACCTCCACGTGTCGTTATGGCGCAACTTCAAGAACCTTATAAGGCTTCAATATGATTTGGCGGGGTGTGCTTCCATTTTATAAATTTTACTCCATTTTGCCAAAAGGATAAAATATCCAACTTGCCTCCGAAGGCCCGCATCTCCGCTTTTAACTTTGCCACGTGTCCTTCTGCATGGTCAAAGTAAGACTTTTTCCTTGCCGCTTAAATTTTTCTTTAATCAAAGCCTGGCGAGGCCACGGGGTGGGTTCAAACTTTTTCCAAAGTAGCCAAAAATAACAAGTTCAAAAATAAACCCGACTTGTCCCATCCAATTAGAAGAAGCCACGTAAGTACCAAAAGAACCTATTAGAATTAAGTAGAGCTACGCTACAAAATTTTCCCTTTGCTAAAAAAGAAAAAAGAGACAAGTTAAAACATTTTCCCGCCATCCCCTGACCAATAAAAAGAAGCCACGTGACTACCAAATGCTGAGGAATAATTTTGACAAGAGAAATATGCCCACTCGACCGTAAAAAACACGAAATTCACCATTCATGCCCGTAAGAATGACTGCTCGCTAAGGATGAAATGGTTTGAAACAAAACCAAGTGAATCATGGTTCTAAGCATCTTTCGACCATGGATTTGTATTTTCAAAGGCATAAAAATAAAAATTGGTCATTCTCAAGCTTCCATGGTCGGGGAAAAATAAGAAAAACAATAGAGCCCATGAATTTTTAAGAAGTTAGGTAGAAAACAGGAAAACTCGGAGATTCCTTCAAAAAATGCACGACAATGGATTCTATAAATAATTCAAGGCATTTCAAATGGAGGTAAGAGATTCGTAAGAACATCCACATCGAGAGACAAAACATTTTATAACAAGTAGATTAGAGGAAAATCAGGGGAAAATGGTGCAAGATCAAGACGAGTACCAACACGCCGAGAGAAATCACACCCATTCAAAGTGACATGAGAAGGTATAAAATGAGATGTAGTTGATAACAAATCATGTAAGTAATAATAAATATATATCATTCAAACTCAAAAATATTTTTGAAAGGAGAGAAAAATAAGAGATCATTAAAGGATTTTTAAGGGATTTTTTTAATTGTCATCTATTGAAGAAGTTTATTTTAGAGATTGGTGCTTCTTAAGAGAAGAGATTAGTGTCTCCAATAGGTTGGTGCTTATAAATTTTTCTAAGAGACTTTTAATATTTTATGCCTAGATCTATGTAATAGATTAAAGTAGTCTTTTCTTCATAGTTTTCTCCTGACGAAAAAGGTTTCCACATAAATCTTGTGTGATTGTTATTATTGTGTTGATTGAGTTTTTAAACATGTATTATTTATTTCATATAATGTTTTCTTTACCCTTATTTAGGTAGCTAGGGTTTATTTTATAGGTTTTGGGGTGACATAGGAACCCTACGTCCAAGTGAATGAGAAAAATGTTGAAAGTAAGAAGACAAGATTAGACCCTCGGAAGATTAGAAGAAAATCATTTTTAGGACACTAGTGCCTACTTTAGACATTAATGCTCAGTGTTACTATCCTTCTTTCGATGGTTTTTTCCAAATGAGTTTCAAAGAAAACTCTTCTAAATAAAGCTTACTTAGTCTAGATCCATCCCATTCTACTAACCCAAAATCAGCCGGATCTTCAAATACAAGCTAATCCACTCTTATCTCATTGTTACTAACATTTTCTAGTGTTTTGCATGATATATTTTTCTTGTTATTGTTATATACATTTGATCTCATTACTCTAATTTATATTTAATTTCATTAAATCACCACCACAACTACATGTTATACTTCAAAACTATCTTGATTATATCTTTTATGTTTCCATCTACCTATGGATGTTGATACAATCAAACCTTAGTGTAAATCATTCTATTATAATTTATATTTTGATTAGCATCAATGCATATGATATTATACTAATCAAGGTTTTCATATAATGCATGTAATAAAGATCTTATTAAGAACAATTAAATAAACTTAAGAACTCCTTAGGAAGAGTTTTGGTCTGAATTAAATGAGCATGTGGAGCTAAAAATACTTAATGTTTTACTATGAAACCATTTCGTAATACATAATAAAGGTAATCTATAGGTCAAGTATGTGTACAAAGTGATCAACCTCCTCTAGTTATATCTAGACACCCTCTAGAGGTTCGTATTAGAATAATTATTATCAATCTTCCTCTATGGACCATGATTACATTCAATGAAATTGAAATATTTGATGATGACTAGGATAGAAACACACTATATATTAATTCGTATATCAATTAAAAACTATCTACAATGTCATATCCAATAAATATTTAATTGACATTATTTATAGCATGGAATTGCTTAGTAATTTGGGATTTACTAAAAAACATTATAGAAGAATTTACAAGATATTGAAGGATTTAATAGACATATATATAATGTTTTTGGTCACATTTTGTTAGCTCTTAAATTTGATAAACTAATTTAACCATACCATTTTTAGTTATTCTAAGTTCTAATATATGGGACAGAGTGTTAGGATGACCTTCACTTCAAAGGGTCCAACTTTTTCAATATAACATACATCAATACCTAAATTGCTTTTATTATACTCAATTTATTAAAATTTTAGATATCTTTTATGACTTATCTGAGATCATTAGAACATAATGTTTGGGAACACTTGATTTTGTTATCTACAAATTTTGAAGAGGAAACTTATGAAGATAATTATATTTTGATAATGATGATAATTGATGGTGATTACGATCTTCTCAATGTCACACTTTTTATAACACTCACACTAAAACATCACATGAATGCTCCATTGTTCACATTTTTATTTTAATTTGGTGACATACATTCTAAGATAACATCTCCACCTCCCTAATTCATGACCCTTACCACCAAGATAAAACTAAATAATTATCAAATGGTTATATATCACCATGGTAAATAAAGCTGAAATATAATAATCAAACCCATCAACCAAATATTTGTTTTCTCCCCATGCACTTAACTTAGTATCATACAAATGAGTGCATCCCATCTCTCCCCTCCACTTTGATTAGTATTGGATTTACATTTGTTTATGGGATCAAGAGACATCGATCTTTGCATTGAGGATAATTTGAGCTTAACAACCTGATTGCATATTGGATCTTGTATTGAGTATTCTAATTCAAACTTTCTCACATTAGGTAGTTCCTTCACCACTCATGATGAGATCACCCAACATTTTTCTTCTCTTGACTCGCCCAATTTTTATTTAACATGTGTTTGAGAAACATTCCATTCAATGAATCCCCATATGGTTTCAACATATAGGTTACACCTAATAAGGCACGGAAATTGACAAGTGTGGGTTGTTTTGTGTGATTTTAACCATATATTACAGGGGAAATTTTTAGAAACCATAAACAATGATAGTCTCGAAAATTTAGAAAACCCTATAATTTTGTATATAATTCTTAATATATATATATATATATATATATATATGTATGTATGTATGTATGTATGTATGTATGTATGTATGTATGTATGTATGTATGTATGTATGTATGTATGTATGTATGTATGTATGTATGTATGTATGTATGTACATATATGTACATATATATCTATATATATATATATAGTACATATATATATATATATATATATATATATATATATATATAATGCAAATATATACGACTCATTTGTATGTATATGTACAAACTATATAAAAAATATTGAAATTTACAATCATAGAAAAGAGCTAAGTGGTGAAAGAATTTTTTTACGAGGAACTAATAATTTGAAATTCTAGGTCTACATGTAGTTATGTATCAACATATGGTCTAGCATCTCTTCCAATAGTCATCAAATAGAAATTATGAATTTAATAGATTCCATGCATTCAAATTTTTACCTCATTAGTAAATTGTAACTTCAAACTGATGAACCAAATTATAATATTCAAACTTAAATGCTCCCTATTTACAACATTGAATGAGTTATATTAACACAAAACACCATAAGAGCACACACGAAAATCAATTTTACTCTTTTGTCAATGTGTCCAAAATTAATTATGTTGTGAGGCCTTTCCAAATTGGATTTTCGATGGTTATAATCGACACATGTTGGGAAAATGGAAGGTCAATGGTTTTTACTAATGTCTATTGGCATAGAGAGGCATAAGCATTGTTGATTCTTTGAAACCCTAATCGCTACCTTAATTGCAAACAGAAACCCTTTCACAAATGTGCTTTAAATCTACAACATAAGGAAACATAAACACATATGTTTTTGTATATACCATATGCGAAACTCGAGTTTGAAGATTTGCATGTTCCTTTATCTATAGGTGGTGGCAAAAAGACTTTGTGTTACAACTAGTCAGCGTGCCTCTCTACATAGTACACTAATGGGTGTGACTTGAAGACTTATTTGCATTTTCTTTATTGAAATTGACAATATTAATCAAACACACCTTGTTTTAATCTAAGATATCTTCATGATACATTGCATCAATGACCGGTTAAGCGCTCCCCTTTCTTCTTTAAGCAATTGTCAAAATTGGCTCATCATTCATATGTGCCTACTTATAAAAAAAGCGTTTCACATTTCTTGGCCCCAAAAATTTCCCCATCCTTGTGCTTCTCCCGCCCCAAGCACCCTCTTCATTGCCCCTCTTCCTCCTAAAATGTATCCCTCCATTAGATTTAGATTCTTGAAATTTGAACACATCCATTTTAACTTCTCCATTGCATTGTTCACATGCAATTTTTAGTAATTAATAAAACAAGGGAAAATTAAATGTACGGTAGGTATTCAAACTCACTTGGACAACCCTTAATACTAAGATTTCCCAGTATATGAATTGGCAGTATTCAATGTCAATACGTGATTGTTAAGCATTTTATAGTGAAAACATTATTCAATAATAAAGTCTATGACTAAACAAATTAGTAATATTAATTGTAAACATATAATAGTATAAACAAAAGTATAAATTACATGCAAATATTTTATAACGAAAAGATTCGTTAGTGTTAAGACCAGCACTTAAATAAAGTGTGAAAGGTCAGTGTAATAACGCAACCAGAACATAAAAAAGTGAGAAGATACCTCAAGACTAAATAGGCCGGCCAATAAATAGAATAATAATGAAAACATGAACAAGTGTCATCCATGAATGCGGTGCACTGACGTGAATGATCAAAGAAACACACTGTCCAGAGCTGACCTCCTCTCATACATGATTGAATATTTTCTGGTACAGGGTATATTCATTTTACTCAAAGTTTCCTGGCGAAGGGTGTATTCAATAAATTTAATTTTTTTATAAATACGGATATAAAGTCTTTGTTCCGAGTTATGAATAGGCAATTATTTTGACAAAAACATTGCCCAATCTGAAAAAACCTCAAAACCAACACAAAATACAACCATTCTGATTCACCATGAAAATAATACAAGCTTACTAAAAACGATTGTTGGAAAAGATGACAATATCAAAAAATCTAAAAAATCTGCTCAGCTACCTAACCGAAGGAAAAACGCAGAAGGCACAAAAATATGGATAAGTATGGTCCGATAAAATATTTGGGTTTTTTTTTTGAAATTAGAGGAATCATTACATATTACATTTTTAGCACAATCTCTACCAGCCTCGGTGAATTTATCCTGGGTGAGGATGGGACCACCAGGTGCACAAGTTTCACACCACCTCCATTCAGCTGAAGCCTAGGTTTCATACCACCTTCGTACAGCTGGTGTACACTTCATATTGCCTTCGTACAGTTGGCACACACTCAGGGATGTTGGTCGGACTACTCCAGCAGCACCATCATACAATTGTCGCACACTCAGGGACATTGGTTGGGCTATTCCTCACGCAACGGACATGCCAATGGGGGTTGAACCTTGGACCTCCTCTTGGTAAATGCCTGGACTTTACCAATCAGCCAAGACCCCATTGGCATAAAATAACATATTTAAATTGTTAACATTCCAATCTTATCCCTATATATTAAATCATTATCCTCACCACAATTCCCATCGCACTCCCCATGATATTGATTAGTTTCGGGAAGCTTAATTCGATGTTGTGAGAATAAAAATGGAGAATTAAAGTTCAATGGCGTTGCATGTAAATGTGATTGAGCGAGTGATGGTGGCGCCATTTCTGTCTTCACTCGTGACAATCCTACACCTCTCCCCATAAGATGATTTGGGACATGCAAGTATTTAATTCCCATAATTCATTTTTAATATTTCCTTTTATCTCTGTGTACTCTTATCTAACAAATTAAACATTGTCGATTGAAAACTTCAACACCATAAAACATGAAATAAGAAAATAACAAAGCCTATTTTCTTCATATTTTCTCAAAAAATGTTTTAGTCAATTGTGTACGACGAGTTGTTGGCACCACTGGAAATGACATAAAAGTTAACAATATTAAGTAAGTGCCCCCTCTATATGGCTAAAAATAACATAATGCAACGTCACTATTAAGCTCGATACTATTTTTTATTAAGTTGACTCATGTTACTCAATACTTATTTCAGCATATCCAGACACCACCCTTGGAAGATTCTTCCATGTTTTGTCCTTGATATGGAAAACATTTTAATCAAACCTTCTAGAGATATGTCATAATATCTTCCCAAATTTGTCACCTAAGAATTTCTTTTAATAAAACTAAACCAACCCATCTAAATTAGAATATTATAAAGTGTCACAGTTCCTATGTTAGAAATAAGTAACCATTTCCAAACCATGGAGATGCCATCCACATATAAATCATTTCCAAGCTAGAATACTAAAAAGTGTCAAAAGTTTTGCCTATGTTTGAAATAAGTAGCCCTTTGTAAACCATGGAGAGGCCATTCACATATAAATGATTTCCTCTTTTGGAGAAGTAGTAGTATTTTGGCTACCGTGAAAAATAAAATTCCCATCATTAATACATTTCCTTGATTTAGCTTTTTTAATCTTTTCCATCTCATATTCCTAATGTATAGAAATTGTTTCCTATTTATTTCTATGAGGATATCTCATAAACCACTTCATTTTTCACTTATAAAATAATGCCAATGTCATGTTGTGCAAGTTGAAATATCATCTCTAATCACTAAAATATTACAATGAATATAATCACTATAGTTTATTATTGTTCATGTTGAACGACACATCTAAAAAGCATGAAGAAAATGTGTTTCACTCCACCGTACCATGATGGAAAAGGTAATTATAATTATTCATTGTAACTACTCCAGGTTACCTTTGGGGTGGTGCACTAAAGATGTTGATAAGAAGCTCTTGAAGAAGTTAAAGTTGAAGGATTAATGGTTTAACATTATACATGGAAAGAGTCCTGATGAAGAATGGGTTTGAGGGAGGATAAATTTCAAGTTAGCGAATATTGTAACACCCACAAATTTACCCACATGAAACCCAAGACAAACATAGGTCATACTAGAAAAATTATGGAATTATTTTTTTGTAAAACCCACTTGCAACATTAGGTTAAAATTTACGGTCAACACTTTCTCGTTTTAAAATTTACATTAAATTAATATTATTAATTTCCGAATGAGGGTCCACAATCCCCTTAGCTCCCTTTTAAATAAAATAAGAAAATTTCTCAATACCATTTAATAATTTAATTAGTCTAAAGCAAGGCTTAGACTCCCCTACCTTTTTGTTTTAATACAATTAAATTCAACCTTAATTAAACTTGCTCAAATTAATTTCAAAGGTATTGTGGTCTAGTTATTTAAATAATAAAGTTTTACTACACCCACAAAGGGTCAAGGCTTGCATTAAATAAAAAGTTTACAATAAAACATTTGGGTTAGAAAGGTAAAAGTAATCACCCCCTACACCACTTAAGTGGCCCCAAATAAATCCTACCCATGCATTTTAAATTTGAAATTTATCTCACCCACTTCCCACCTACTTTTTGTAGGGATGAATCTCATCCATTGGATGGATTCATTTGGAGCCCTTGGATTTAGGGATCCATCTAACCCTAAACTTGGTTATGAAAGGCTCTTTTTCAATTCATTTGTCTTATTGTTTCTTTTCTTATTTTGTGAGGAAGATATTGAAGCCATGGGAGACAAGCTCAAGCTGATGGAGGAACAAAAATGTTCTTTTATTGGGGATTCCATTTATACCCTCATCTAGGGTTTACACATATTTATTATTTGTTTAACTTATTCTTTTGTATTTGCCCTATTGGGCATATGGGTATTTTCCCTTTTTTAGTAAAATAAGTAAAATAGTATATATATACACATGGGTATCAGGATATATACACATATATACCTTTGTATATGTATATATGTATGTATATGTTTTATTAAAATTTCTTTTTAATTATTCCCGAAATCAAAATCGGATGATTATATATATATATATATATAATATATATATATATATTATATATATATATATATATAAACAAATTTAAAATGCTCGATCGTGGTGAGGGACTGCAGTACCCAAAGAAATGTGGAGGCCGATCTGTATTATTTTGTTGAAGCAAAAGCGAAGGCGGAAAAATATGGATGGGGATAAGTATGGTCCGATAAAATATTTATGTTTGATAAGATAACATACTTAAATTTTTGACATTCAAATCTTATCCCTATATATTAAAGCATTATCCTCACCGCAATTCCACGGTTTGATCGGTTTCAAAAAGCTTAAGCCGACGTTGTGAGAATAAAAATGGAGAAGGAAAGTTCAGTAGAGAGTTGCGCATGTAAATGTGATTGAGCGAGTGATGGCGGCGCCTTCGCCCACGACAATCCTGCAGCTCTCACAACGTCGGCTTACAATAAGAGGGTGTACTAAAGATGTTGATAAGAAGGTCTTGAAGAAGTTAAAGTTGAAGGATTAAAGGTCAAACATTATACATGGAAAGAGTCATGATGAAGAAGGGGTTTGAGGGAGGATAACTTTCAAGTTGGGGAATATATTGGATGGAACATAGGTAAACCTCTCCTTGCTTTTGATTATTCAGTTATGGACCATGTGTCACTTTTTATTACCACCACCTTATTGTCTATTTAATGCAATGTATTTTGAACATTAACATTTGTTAATAGATGCCAACATGAAAATCCCTACTTTTTATTAGATTCACAACTTTTAGGGATTAGTGTAATCCATTGTTATGTGTTTGAATAACATAAGTGTGGAAGGAATGTAAAAAAATGGAAAACATAGGTGAAAACATAATATATACTCTGTAAGTCAAGAACCCTAATCAAGACCTTAGATATCCACACCTCTAAATATTACGCTAATTATTTTTATTAACGATATGTTGTCTCTTTACAAAGAGAATAATTTGGATGTCGAGGATGAGTTTTGGATTATGATAGGTAGGGGAAAAGTGTTTCAATCTCAAATATATGCAAGCTTCATTTCTATAGGTGGTGGTAAAGGAGGTTCTTCAAATATTTTGAATCCATGAGAGAATGTGGTTATGGGGTCCATTTCCGAGGCTTTCCCCCTTAGGAAAAATTCATTGTAGTCCCTCAATATTCAACCAAAAACTTAGCCTTTGCATGAGATTTGACATTTGGAGATTGTGTTTCCTCCTCGATCATGCATATATTTCATTGTACAACAATTATACTTTCCTTTGATAATGTACGAGAGCTCATTCACAACATATCATGAATATATTTGAGGTCCTTCAAATGTCTTGTGAGATAGTAATTTTACTTCATGTTGTTCTCTAATGTGATTCCATCCAACCCTTTTTATACCTACACTACAATCCTCCCAGTTGGGCCAAAATGGGATTATAGACAAAAAAATATAAATGACCTTCAAATCTTAATGGAATGTAGATTTCATACATGTAGTTATCAATGCATGGAGTGCGAAAACCCCATGTTTCGATATTTTGTTCCACAACACAACACTTGATACAAAATAATAGAAACAAGCGCACAACTTAAAAATCCTCCACTTCATTGACAAAATGTAGATTTTAAAAGTATAAACCATCACTAATATACACACAAAAAAATAGTTCAAATATAAATTATCCAAAAACAATACTACATGATATCAGTTGTTGATTTCAAAATGTTAATAAATAATTAAGCATTGAATTTCCATGTTTTACTTTCTAAGATATATCCAAAGTATGATGCCTCAACAACCTGCACTTGACAAAAATGATGGGTGATTCATATGTTCCCGATCATAAGAAAGAATATTTTCACGTTAGTTACCCCCAAAATTATCTCCACCCTAAGACTTCTCCTCTCTCAAACCCATTCCTCATCACTATTATTCTTCCTTCATTATTTCACTCCATTAAGTTTAACTTCTTCAGTGTATCATCTTTGGAACTTCCATCACAGGATTAAAGTTAAAGGATTATGTGCTCATGTTTTATTAACTAAGCTATAAATTGAAACTAATATCTACATAGCTTCAAAAGCAAATGATAATTAAACAATGAACCATCAAGATAAGAGCTTAAAGAAAATGCTTCTTCAATGCATAAATGAAACTACATGCTAAGCTATTTCCTACTCTCTATGATTGCTAACTTAAACTATGAACCTATGAAGAACATAAGCAATCAAATGTGGTTGGTGGTGATCTCAAGAATTGAGAATGGAATCTCACCAAGAATGGCTACAAGGCCATTTTGGATCTTCCCATATTACTCAAATTTGAGTGAAAGGATGCAAGATGGAGAAGCTATTTCCAACAATGGAGAATGGCTCAAGATCAAAATGCCTATAGTTTTCACTATTCAAAGCATGGTGTGTCTAGAAAGGAAGGAGCTTGGTCCTTTATATAACCTAAATGTTGGAGAGAGATGTGCAACTTGGTGCATGTGGGATAATGGTAAAACAAGATTAGGAATGGATGAGGTTGTTTTATAAAAGTTAATATTAATTTAGAAGCATTTAATTTGTCATTAGCAAGTCATGGGAGTTGGGAGATGTTTTAATTAATCAATGGTAATTAATTAATAGGTCGAGGTAAGCTTATAGAAGCTAATTAGAGGAAAATTACTATGATTTCCAGGATGTAAGAGAGGAATTCGATCCAATAAATGGTGATTTACTGATTTAGATTAGCGGACGTAATTAATTAATAATTATTAATTAACCGAGGTAAAAGTGGATGTTAATTAATGAAAGGTTGTTAATCGGCATCTGAGCGACAAAAATGTTGATTAATTAGCAAAGTTTAATTAATTAACGTGGATATATTGATTTAGATTACCGTATGTAATTAAGTAATAATGATTAATTAACCCATGTAGAAACATATGTTAATTAACAAAGGGTCGTTAATCGTCATCCTGAGTGATATGAGGGTTAATCAATTAGTGTAACGTAATTAATTAACATGGATTAAGGAGAATGTAATGGTTTATTGATGAAGTGTCATCAATTTATGGGAAATACAATAGTAAGTGAAATTTTAGTATTAAAATTGCTTAGTAAAATTATAGGTGTCTATATTTTCCCCTCTTTGGGGTGGCGTAACTGATGCCACTTCAAAGATAGTAGACAAGTATACACAAGTAAAATTTTTGAAGAAAAAATAGTAGAATGAAGGATGCCCCCTCGAGTGTCGATGGGGTGATGAAAGAGGTTGATTGACACTCGAAAAGATGAAGGAAAAGAATAGAAGAATTTATCCCTATTGCCCCAAGTGATTTGGAAGAATAGTGTTGATAGAAGAGAATGATAAGGAAGAAATATGAAGATGAAGGGAGATGGAAATATATTTCATCTGCTGATGTAAAAACAACTTTATTTCATCATTTTTCTTATGATCTTTTCATCGGTCCTTATTAAAATGTACGCATACAAAAAAGTGTACCATAACATGAAAAGCTATAATACAAACATTTGTTCATTGCCAAAAATGATAACTCAATGCAACATACATAAATGCAATGCAATATAATAAAGTAAACAAGCTAACCTAACATGGAAACAAGTACAAACACACATACTTAAACAAACAACATTCAAGATGGTTGCACACATGTTTTAGTTATCAAGCTTCAATTCCCGAATGTTTGTGTTTAACGACAAGGGTTGAAAATCGTGCCATAAGAAAGGATACATGCAAGGGGAATAATGGAGGACACTCGGCTCCTATGAAAAAAAAATTGTGATCTATGAAACAATACCGAACAACTCATCATTGTTAAGGCATACGAGAGATAGTAAGTAAACCAACTTTGTTAATGGAGGTAAATCTAGATGATCCACGGGTCATTGTGTGAGAACATGTAAACCAAATAAAGATGCTTTTGTAAGTCAATTTTTCTATGTTTGATTACAATTAATTTGACACAAGCTTTAGCTACGTGCATGATGTTTACCAATTTTTGATGGGTTTGTTTATTTTTATAATTTTTATGAATTTTTAATGTATTGTTGTGTTTTGAAACAAATTTGATTTTTTTGAGATTTTCGACTAATATATTTGAATGTTTTTGTGTTTTTGAAAGTTTTCCGAAGCTATGTACAGGAAAATTAAGAAATGTGGATGCCCCAGCGGTAGATGGAATGTACAAGGGAAGAATGCCATGCACCTATACAAGAAGGTGAATATGAAAAGTTTCCCCCAACGTGAGATGGGAATATACAAAGGAAATCCCACATGTATATACAAGAGGATAGGTTGGATCAAGGCCAAAATAGACATGTTCAACTTGATGATGAACACAAACCAATGAAGTGCCAAGAAGGAGCAAGGATGCCCCCAGCGTAAGCTGGCCAAGAAGTCGCTGATAGAAAGAAGTAGAAGATTGTTTATTGAATGAAGGGACAAAATTCCCTCAAACATAGTAAAAAGGAAATCTTATACACATGGATGTTCTAAACGAAGTAGAAGAACAAAAATGCTATGAAAATATATGGAAAATGTAGCTAGAAGGCGGTCGATGAAAAATTGATTAGCCAAAGGCAAAAATCATGAGACAAGACATGCACTAAAGCAAGAGTTTGAACAAGGTCCAAAAAGAAGACACTTGGTAACATACTAGTCTTGTTTGCTCATAGAGATACAATGTGTGCATGTGGAAGTTAATTACCTCTTGGAGGAATATTTGATAGACAACTTGGTGAAAACACTTTAGCCAATATGTAGAAATAGTTTATTTTGAGTGGCGATTTGTGAATGAAGGGTGGAAGGATAGCCATACATTTCTACTACCGATTAGGCGTCCATAGCCCCCGAAGATGTATTTGATTATAATGGTAGCATTTCTCTATTTCCATCCGTGCAGACATAGTCCCAGTAGAGATATTGGAAATACCCCAAGATAGATTTATATATAAATCTTCTTATGCTTTTGATTTTAATTTTGATTGATTTCTTCTTTTGCTTTTAGCATTCTGAAAATTTTATTTCCGTTTTCTTGTTTTTGTGGGGTTAAGAACCACTAATGGCTTTATGGAATGATATGGAAGTGATTGTGATGATGAAATTGGCTAGTATCAACTAATACGCCCAAAAATCTTCACAACAAGTTTATTAGATGTAGATAGTGATAGGATCTCTAAGAGATTAGTCATTCTTTAATTTACCAAGGTGATGAATGACCAAGTTCAAATGGATACCATACCGATAAATGTCGCAAAATTTGTATGAAATAATCTAACGAAAATAACATCAAAGGGATGAAAATTGTGGATGACTTGTAGAGGAATATGAAAGAAAGGGATGAAAGAACATCCATGTGTACATAATACCTGATTGCAATGCTTGATCTTTGTACCTTTGATTTTTTTGTTATGTTTTAATGTTTTCTCATTTTTTGTATTTTTGAATTGTTTTATGAATTTTATTTTTTTGGGAAGTTAGGACCAAAAATTTCACTCTACGTGATTAGATCCAACAATAATGTTTGTGATTTCCTTGATAAGGGAGACGAAAAATGTTTTTTTATCAAGCATAATATTATCCCCAATCTCGATGATTGTGGTGAGTTCACACTCAACAAATGAATGTGATTTTTTTTTAAACATGGGTTTCGTATGTGGGATCTTGAGTTCCATATCCATAGGTTTCTACACTTTACACCATACTTGATGGTATGTTAGTGCACATTGTTAAATCACATTTGATTTTGAAATCTATGATTGTTTGAGTTTTGGAAGCTTGAGCTTGTGGAATGTTTGACCTTAGCTTGATAAAGAACCTATCTAGGTTTCTTATAAGCTAATGCTTGAATTTTTTTATCCTGAGAAGTGGGAGGAGAACGTGGACATTTAGAATTGATGAGAGGAATGTGAGGAATGATGGTGGGCTTTCCAAAATTGTTTATAGAAGAATAATGTGATGGATGAAAGGGATATGGTCCAAGAATTGAAGAAGATGGGCTACCAGGAGGTGAGCAAAAAATAGAAGATGAAGGGATACTAGGATGTGGCCCCATAATAGAAGGTGATGGGATATTAGGATGCAACCCAAGAATAGAAGATGATGGGCTACCCAGAGGTGTCCCATTGATAGAGAAAAGGGGCTACTTGGACATGGACCCATAATAAAAGGTAATGGGATACTTGGAGGAGACCCACATATAGATTATGAATGGAAACTTGGAGGTGGCCCATATATAGAAGAAGATGATGGGATACTTGGTGATGACCCAAAGTGTGATTGGGATTGAGAAATTGTGATATGCAAAGAAGAATTGGGTGATGAGAAGATAGGCCATAGCTTATTACTAGACACGGGAAGTTTATCACGAGAATGAAGAATGTGACGATGGAAGAATAAGAGGAGGATCAAGTTACATGATCTAAGGCTAATCTTATGTTTTTTGATAAAAGGAATCAATATTTTCCCCACAATACGCAAATGTATCAAGGTATGAAGAGAATCCTTGCTTGTAATTTGTTAGAGGGATATCTTCATGCCCCTTTAAATGCCATGATCACTCTTTCATTTTTAAAGAAATCAATCGATATGGGTTTTTGATCGACCATAGGGGTTTGATTGGGAGAAAGATTTCTAAGCTGGTGTGGAAGACTGATAAGATTTTTGATGATGATTGACAGAAGAAGATGATGCAAGAAACAAAGTAGACATGGAGCTAGATGTCTCGTGAATAGAAGAATATTAAATGGACTAAGTACCTATACAATGATATAGTGTTGGTAAACTAGTAGGATTGAGTCCAAATTCCACATTTTACAACATGGGAGTCGACTCGGATGATTGACTAGAAGGACTTTTATTCAAATGAATCTCGAAGAAGGAAGAGTGCGTTGAGGCGATGATGAAAGAGATCCTATGAAGGAGTCATATTAGAGGATTCATTCGAAGAATTAGGAGTCGTAAGGATCTTCAAAGGAAGAATATGCCATTAAGGCGACTGATTAAGGACGTCCTCACGAAAGGGAAGGAAAATAATTTTAGAAATATGTTAGATGAATGATTAAATGGATCCTACGAAGAAAGGGAGGACTGCGATGTGATAATATGATTAGATGAATGATTAAACAGTTCCTATGAAGAAAGGGAGGGCTGTGACTTAGGAGTCGCTTTAGATGAATTATTAAAGGGTCCTACGAAGAAAGGGAGGACTGCGATTTTAGAATTGCATTAGATGAATGATGGGGAGAGTTTGTGATAGAATAAATCTTTAGAGGAGGAAAAATTCGTTTAGGTGACTAATTAATCCTTAGAAGAAGGTTGATTAGATGAAGTTCAGGATATTAAGGAGAATCTGAATAATAGTTTGGATTATAATAATCAGAAGAATTAGAAGAATAAGATGAATAGTTTGGATTAGAATCCTCAGAATTAGAAGAAATGTTTGGATTAGAATCAGAAGAATCATACCACCGACCATGAGATGAAGGTGGGGAAAGGCGAATGAATGGGTTCTCTAGCATGAAGAACCAAACATGGATTAGTCATGATGGGCATCTTTTGATGTGAATGCCTAAATTTTGATTCTTTATTGTCATATGTATAAGGAACCCTATGATAATCAGTCATGGTTGGCATTCATTAAGTCTAAATGCCTAGACCTAGATAGTGTGATTGAATTCCTTCAAATAGAAGGAAGTTCCATGTCGATTCGGGAAGCATAACGACAACCAACTAGACATTTTGCAAATAGATAGGGGATGCTTGTGTGATTTTCCAAAGGGGTTATAAGGAAAACATACATCGTGATGACATAATTTTAAAATCCAACAAAGTTACAATCTAGACACTTAGGCACCAAGTATATAAGATACTAGACGTAAGTATCAAAATTATTTCGACATGATACAAGAAATGTAACACTTCAAAGGATAATCAATCCTAACTACAATGACAATCTTGACTTGGGTATCAAGATATAAAATTGTACAAACACACTTTCAATGTTTACCATCCAGTCTTAAGAAGGACGAATGTAAACGGGTGCAAAAGTGGTGGAGATGATCAATTGATAACACACATATTGTTGTTATTATTTTGATCAACAAAATGTCAAAAGAAATAAAATGAAGTAGATCAAGTGGGGTTAAAAAATACTTCGTCTTAGTTCAACAAAGTTTCACCTTCCTTTAGGGCGAGTGAAAAACTAATGCAAAGTAATGTTCTACAAATTTCATGATGAATGAAACTTACTTCAAATTTTAATGGAATATTCCCTTATTCGATAAAAAATGGTTTCAAATCCGAGAAATTTATTACTTCAAAAAGGATCTTTACAACAACGATTGGTTTGAGATGGTCAAGTTGGATCCTAGACAAAATGGATTCCTACTTGTTTCTCTCAACTAGGTGTCTCAAGCTACCCTTATGAGCTTGGTTTTCCAAGAAAGTCACACTGACTAGTCTTGGAGTATCCTGGATTTACTTTACCCCATTAAAATAAAATGACAAATTAATGCATTCATTTTTATTCTTACTAGGTTCACGATATGAAAACTTTGACACTAAATCTCACAAGTGTAAACTAGTCAAGTAGGTGTGTGGAGCACTTCCCATTTCATCCACAAGGTTCCCTCTTGCATGGACTACTTTGGGGTTCCTAGGAGAATCCCTATTGTTATCTTAAGGCTTATGCCAAAGGGAGTTTCTCCTATTTTTAAGTGGACGAGCCATAAATCTTAACCGAACCTGCAATTACAGTGTTTTGAATGTGATGTTTTTTTCATATCTTTTGAGCTTAATATGGTATAGTTGTACACTATTTGGAAACCTACAACAAATGTGTAGTTAATTTTTTAAAATCCCAAGTCTTTGGAGAATGATTAGGTTCTCGCACTCAAAAATTACTAGTTCTCCAAGCAAATCATATTATTTGAAAGAGGATTAAGATTTTTTTTGATTCTCAAGATCATCCAAGGATGCTGATAAAAGAGCATACATAACAAATAATATAACTAAAAATTAAAGGAAAAGCTTTGCAATTAATGAACCATATAAAAACTTGATAAATGTTCAGTCCTTAAGCAAAAATGAAAGATGAAGTTTCCAATGAAACCAAATGTTATAAAATGAAGAATTAAGTTACTTTTGATTCTCAAGATCACCCTAAGGTGAAATACAAGAGCATCCAAAAAAATTATCCCAACTAGACATAAATGGAAAACTTCAAATCAAAGGACCAAAAAAATACTTTGTAAAAGGTTCATTCCCTAAAGAAAAATGAATAATAAAATTTCTATGTTAATCCAAATGTTAAAAAGGTAGAGATCAAAGTTGTTTTTGATTCTCAAGATCACCAAAAGGTGCAAGAGAATAACATACACAAGATTTTGTCTAAATTAAGTAAAGCATGGAAATAAAACATTCATCAAAACATTAAATACGTTAGAAAATGAAACATTTTACAACAAGTGAAAACCTTTCCCTTTCTATAAGTATAAATCCTTAATTTATATTTTCATTTCATATTTCACTTCAATACCTTTCCAACACAAAACAAATGGAGTCGTTTCAAGTTCGAGAGAAAACGTTATGGCTTTGAGAAGATGGTTTACGCATATGCTCTTATGCTCATGGGTATGTACTTACCATGTACTCAAAAAATGTCAAAATAACATCCCTTAATCTGCAAAAATGTCAAATTTTTGTAACCAAGATTCAATTTTGAGAGTAACCCATATCATTAATACATGCAAAGAAGACTAAACACAATCAACTATTAACATTATTTAGAGTAATCCATATCATTAATACATGCAAAGAAGACTCAAAATTATCAAACATTAACATTCATGGTAAAATAAAATTAAGATTTTCAAGAAATTGACGAAACTAGCATGTAGAATGATGAAAAAGTAAGCTCTAAAAATGAAAACATAGATAAATCTTGATTTTTTCTCACAAAGATTCAATTTTGATAGCAACCCACTACATTGATATGTAAATAGAATACTCAACACTATCAAATACTAACCTACATGTTCAATAATTTAAGATTTTCATGAAATTAACAAAACTAGCATGTAGAATGTTGAAAAGGTAAGCTCTAAAAATGAAAACATGGAGAAATCTTAAATTTTTCTCACCAAGATTCAATTTTGACAAGTAAGACAACACATTAAAATCTAAATAGAAGACTCGACACTAACCGACATGCTCAAAAATATAATATTTTCAAGAAATTGACAAAATTAGCTTGTAGAATGTTGAAAAAGTAAGCTCTAAACATGAAAACATCGATAAATCTTGAATTTTTCCCATCAAGATCCAATTTTGACAGCACTTCACCTCATTTATACCTAAAATGAAGACTCAACACATGTAAACTCAACAGAACAAGTTAAGAAAAACAAGCCATGTCAATATATTCAAAAAGAGGGTTAGTAACAAAAATTGAAACTTTACAAAAACTTGAAATTAAGTCTAATGGACAATGGGGTAAGTCCCACTGAGTGTGCCAAATGTGCTCATGTTTTATTAACTAAGATATAAATTTAAACTAATGTCTACATAACTTCAAATGAAAATGTTAATTAAACAATGAACCATCAAGATAAGTGATTAAAGGAAATTCTTCTTCAATGCATAAATGAAACTACATGTTAAGTTATTTCCTACTCTCTATGATTACTAACTTAAACTATGAACCTATGAAGAACATAAGAAATCAAATCTGGTTAGTGGTGACCTCAAGAATTGAGAATGGAAACTCACCAAGAATGACTTTAAGGCCATTTTGGAGCTTCCCATATTACTCAAATTTGAGTGAAAGGATGCAAGATGGAGAAGATATTTCCAACAATGTAGAATGGCTCAAGATCAAAATGCCTATAGTTTTCACTATTCAAAGCATGGTGTGTCTAGAAAGGAAGGAGTTTGGTCCTTTATATAAGATGAATGTTGAGAGAGATGGGAAACTTGGTGCACGTGGGATAAGGATAAAATAAGAGTAGGAATGGATAAAGTTGCTTTATCAAAGGTAATGTTAATTTACAAGAGTTTAATTTGTCATTAGTAAGTCATGGGAGTTGGGGGATGTTTTAATTAATCAAAGGTGATTAATTAATAGGTAGAGGTAAGCTTATAGAAACTAATTATAGAAAAATTAGTATAAAGTGCGCAATGTAAGAGAGGGTCGACAAAGATGTTGAAGAGAGGAGATTTGTGGAGGGATCTGAAAAGATGATCTACGTTACAGTAGTGCAAGCATTAGCTCGATCCCTCCACCTTATGATGAGGTTACTCGCATGATGATACGGTTCATCTCCTTGGAAGGAAGGTTTGTCACTGTACCTGCTAAGCACCTTATCTTTCTTAACCACTTCCGTAGGAATCGCATGGTTTGTTTCCCCCATTACTTGTTGAACTCTCTTGAGTGCTCCATTTTGGAGTTTCAAAAGCATACCCGGGTGGTTCCTTTACACCAGGGGCTTATTTTTCTGCTACATAAATGCTGTCTTCTTAAGTATCCTGGTCTCCCATCCTCTCCTAGCTCAGTTCCCCCTCTGCCGGGTTCTGCTGCTGCTAGCCCCGTTTCTCCATTCTCTGCCCCCACCACCTGCTGTCACCCCCCCCGCCGGCGTCCAGGCTTCTTCTTCCATTCCCCCTACTGCTGCTCCCACCCCCACTTCGCCTCCACCTCGGCCAGACCAGTTACCAGGGCTTCTAGAAAGCTTAACCTTGAGACTCTTGTTGTGGGGAAGGGTCCTCATGAAATTGAAATTGCACATGACCTACTGAATATTAGCAGTGCCAGTCCCCAGGATGTGCATATGGAAAGCTCTTCAAAAAGGCTGGAAGCCTTAGAGGCTGATATGAAACTGTTGAAGGATGAGGTTAAGAACTTGGCAAAACAGAAAGGTAAGAGGAAGAAGGAGGAGGAGGTGGATATTGATAACAGCCAGATTGATGATATCTACAAGAAGCTGAACTCCTTAGACTCCCGTTTAGGGAAGGCCAAAACTCGTCATGATTACAATATGGCCATCTTTAGGGCGATTGAGGAGTTCATTGAGAAACATGTCAAAAGTGTCTCCAACCTCAGCGGAGTTCTGGCAACACTTTGGGGTAATGATAAGGAAAGCAAAAGGACCATTGAGCAGCTGGATAAGACTGACGCTGCCCACATGACAACTTTGGGTATGTTCCATTCCTGGAAGAATATCAAGACCAGCATAGACAAAGCTGCCAAAAAGTAGTTGTAGATGCTTTAAATTTGTTCTTGAATGTTTTTATGTTGTTTTTTTGCGGTCTCTCTTACGCTTTTTTTGCGGTGTTTTTTGTTTTGTCTTGTTTGGTTAGCTATTTTTTGGCTACTTTGGGCTTCATTGTCACATTTGGATTCCGATCCTTTTCTCCGATTTTCATTCCTATTCGGCTCCTAGGCCATCTTTTTGTACTCAAGGGTATAGTCCCTTTCAAAAACTATTTGCCAATAATTAAAAAAAAAAGGAGGGATTTCATCCAATAAATGGTGATTTATTGATTTATATTAGCGAGACGTAATTAATTAATAATAATTAATCAACCTAGGTAGAAGTGGACATTAATTAACGAAAGGTCATTAATCGACATCCTGAGCGATAAGAAGACTAATTAGTTAGTTAAGTGTAATTAATTAATGAGAATTTATTGATTTAGATTAGCGGGTGTAATTAATTAATAATAATTAATTAACCCTAGTAGAAACGGAATTAATTAATGAAAGGTTGTTAATCGGCATCCTAATTGATAGGAGTGTTAATCAATTAGAGTAATGTAATTATTTAACGGGGATTGAGGGAATGTAATGGTGTATTGTCGAAGTGTTGTCAATTTATGGTAAATATAATAGTTAGTGCAATTTTAGTAATAAAATTGCTTAGTAAAATTATAGATGTCTACTGATTGAAGGTGAAACCCTAATCGTAAATGTTCTGAAATAAACAACATAAGTAACCCTAAATAAAGAGTTTTCACATCTAGCATATGTAAAGTTTTAGATTCATATATATGCAAGTTAACCTTTGAAGTCATCATCATCCCAAGTATGTTTCCTTAATGACCTACACATAATACCCCTTTTCTCTCTCGCACGATATCACCTAATATAGCTAAATATGATGCCCTCTTGTTGTCTTTATGCAGTGTCCACAATCTAATCTTTTTCAATTGCAGAAAATATTATTGGCTTGAGTTCGGATATGTCCAATTGTTCTTCTATGACCTAGGTGTCCAAAAGAGGTGGGTGATATGTTTTCGGGAGGTCCACATTAAAGATAGGATGCAAACCAAGGTAGGTTGGAAGATTGAACTCAAAATAAGTTTTTCCTACTTGTTTGATTATAGTGTAAGGAGCATACCATAGAAGTTAATTTTTCCTTTGTGGAAATGCAAGCCTTTCCTTGAAGTTGTAACAAGACTTTATCATCAAGTAATTTTCAAATTATGTGAAACCATGCGCTGATCGTGGTGTTGTTTATATTTTTCATGCATCTTCTGTAAAATATCATGGATCTGCTATTGAGTGTAGTAAATTTTTCCAACAAACCTTTTTTCCTTTTCTACTTCAGGTTTTCCATGAGACGTGTACTCACTTTTATGCACTAGAATGCATACATCAATGGGTACCATAGGACAATGCTTGATGGAGTTGTACTTGGTGGAGCTATGTTTGGTGAAGCTATGCAGGGCCTAAATTTATCCATGTTTTATGTATAGAAAGGCCTCATCCCATGTATGTTGGTGTTTAGAGTGATACATACAAAGCATGTGAACAATCAGGAGGTTCACCGCCTCTGTGTGTCTATCAACTGAGACTAGAAGGGTGTGGACTTCATCAAATTATTGTCCATCATTCCCCATAGAGTGGACTGAAGATGCTCAAGATCTTGTTGTCCCTATCGAAATGATAGAATAATGAATCCCAACATGTGATGATCCATACATGAATGAAATAGATTTTAATGACTTCTTCATCAAAAATATTTTTCTTACAATAAATCACTATATCCATTTTAGAAAATCAATTAACTACAAAAAAAAAAAAATCATTTCCGTGTTTTTAAGTTGGAAAACATGAGAGGAACTCCATTGCGATGGATCCCCAAGGCTTGGTTAAATCTAGAAAGCTGTGTATACAATCCTTATTTCTTATTATTTGGTTTGGAAACTACACAAGGGGCGCAATATTTGATGTACTTAACCACATCATTCCTTAGGTTGGGCGATAAAAGTTCTTTTGAAGTAATGCCATTTTTTTCCCACGCCAAAGTGTCTAGCTATCCTACTAAAGTGTTTCTCCCATATAATCTTATAATGTTCACTAGTTGGAGCACAACCGTGTCCCATATGGCGGGGTTAATCCTTGAGGTTAATGCATCTCAGATGTACTCTATCAACATTGTTTATAACAATGGTTTGGGTCTCACACGTTCCCTCCTATTCTATGCTTGGTATATTAGCAGGTTCATTCATGGTGATGGTGGCATTCAAAGCAATTGAGATGATAGAAAGCTTTCCCTTCCACCCTTTTTATTCTTATTAAACCTTAGTTTTTTTGTTGGTATTCCTCTCCCCATTTCGATTTATATGTTAATCACCTTCGGATATTTTCTCTAAGTTCCTTGAAAATATATAGTATTAAATCATGTGTATGCATATGCATGTGAATATTTAATAAAAATAAATGATTTAAATTTTGACAAAGAGTGGGGAGAGTATATTATAGCATAATGAAATATTTACCTTAAACTTCAAAGTGGATTATTATAATCTTCATAGTGGTGGAAATTTAGTTGAATGGGACTTCTTGAAGTGTATTATTTCTCAATATGTTGTAGTTTCATGATAATTATATAACGATTTATTGATATAGTTATCCTGAGTGACGCTAATTTGGTGTAAGAAATTCACAAGAGATAAAATCTCACTAAGGGATTGGATAATTTCTTACCACTAAGTTTTATATATTATTTCCCTTTGAATTCAAATTTGAAAGCTCCATTATGAAGTGTGCATGCCTTAGACATCAAACTCACGATTGTTGTACACAATTTACTAGTTGAAATTGGAATAAAACTTGTATTCGAAACCATTTGAAGGATATTTTACCTCTCACCAAAAGGTTTAATGTGTCACCTTTCATTACAATATTTTTTCATGAAAAACTCATGCCTTCTCAAACATGTTAGTGCGAGACACTTTATTTGTTTATGTGACTAGTAAATATATATGTTTATGATTATTGGTTCCTTTTTTCATTTATTTGGTGTATATTCTTTGTCTTGTTCATTTTTAAATGTATTCCTTGTGTGTTTTATTTGAAATTTCAAGCTTTGGAATTTTTTTTATTCTTTGCGAATTTAGTCTTCCTCTTTTCAACTCTTATTTTGACATTGTTTGTTTCCCCTAATCATGTTTTCACTATCCTCACTTTTGATCTATATTAATAAGTGAGAGGATGTGCATGTTGTATTAAAGGGTTCATCCATGGTGATGAAAATTTTAAAAGAAATGGATATGATGACATGCCCCTCGACACTCTTTATTTGCTTTAGCCCTCATTTATGCATTCAGTATACTTCTCTCCATTTCCACTTCCCTCTAGTTGTTTACAATGATTTGGATTAGTGATATTAAGTAATTTATATAAATGGAGAAGATATTAAAAAGTAGTCTTTTTGGTAATCTTGAAAGATTACACATTTTAGTGGTATGCAATCTTCACTTTAAATTGAAATACTAATAATGTAAAATTAGATTTTTAGAATCTTTATAATGATGGAAACTTTAACAAAGGACATTTTTATTTAGGTGTACTATTATTCAATATATGTCGTATGTAGTCTTATGAAATAAAGACCACAATATTGATATTATTATTTCCAATTAAATAATACACCAATTTGATGTATAAGTTTCACAAGAAGTAAAATATGACTAGAGGATTATTTTACTACTTAGTTTTATAGATCAGAACTTGGGTTGCGGTAACACTAGAAGAGCTGAAAGAGTTATAGTTTGAGTTCTACAATGTTGCATAATTTATAATTGTAATTGTATATAATTATACAAGACTACAAAGGATGTAGAAATTTCCAAAAACCATTACGGATCGGTTAAGCCAATTAGTGACTTTGTTGAGATACAAAATTATGCTTGCTAAAATGACTTACTCCCAAGTAATGATCTTCAAGATTTTCTTACAAGATCCTACTAACACCTTTGTTAGAATCAATTATGAAAATTATATGTTTCTATGTTTAGATGACCTATGTCATACATCAAAATAAAGATAACCAAATCTCTTGGCATTTAATAAGCTCAAGTATGTGCCCAATGTACCAACTATGTCCAATACTATGTTTCAAGGAAATCCAAGATATATTTAGGAAAATTCACTAGAGGAAAGAATGATCCAAAATTAGAATTCAATGTTATACCTCAACCAACTACTAATCTTAAATTACAAGAGCCTCCTAGGTGGGAAATCACATGATTACCATCACCACTACATGTTATAATTCAAAACTATCTTGATTGTATCTTGTATGTCTCCATCTACCTATGAATCTTGATACAATAAAACTTGGGTGTAAATAATTGTATTCTAATTTATATTGTGATTAACATCAATACAGTTGACATTATATTGATCAAGGTTTTTCAGATAAAACTTGTAATAAATATATTATTAAAAATAATTGTATACAACTAAGCACTCCTAAGTAAGAGTCTTGGTCTCAATTAAATGAGGATGTGGAGTTTAAAATAATCAATATTTTATTATGCAACCATGGTATAATAGAGAATAAAGGTAATCTAGAGGTCAAGCATGTGTACAATGATCAACCTCCTCTAATTACATCTAGTCACTCCCCTAGAGGCTCTTATTGGGATTAATAATATCACTCTTCCATTATGGCCCGTGATCACCTTCAATGAAATTGAAATATTTGATGATGACAAGGATAGGAACACACTATTTACTCATTCTTACATAAATTAACAACCTATCTACAATGTCATAGTCAATAAAAATTCAAGTGAAATAATTTATACAATGGAATCACATAACACTTTGGAATAAAATGAGAAAAACCTATAAAAGACTTCATGAGATATTAAAGGGTTTAATAGATACATATATAATATCTAATGGTCACAATTTGTTACCTCTTGAGTTGGACAAAATACTTTAGCCACACCATTTTTGGTTATTGTAAATTATGAGATATATGACATGTTGTTAGGATGACCTTCGCTTTAAAGGGTCCAAGTTGTTCTATATACAAAATTAGTGACTTTGTTGAGATACAAAATTATGCTCGCTAAAATGACTTACTCCCAAGTAATGATCTTCAAGATTTTCTTACAAGATCCTACTAACACCTTTGTAAGAATCAATTATGAAAATTATATGTTTCTATGCTTAGATGACCTATGTCATACATCAAAATAAAGATAACCAAATCTCTTGGCATTTAATAAGCTCAAGTATGTGCCCAATGTACCAACTATGTCCAATACTATGTTTCAAGGAAATCCAAGATATATTTAGGAAAATTCACTAGAGGAAAGAATGATCCAAAATTAGAATTCAATGTTATACCTCAACCAACTACTAATCTTAAATTACAAGAGCCTCCTGGGTGGGAAATCACATGATTACCATCACCACTACATGTTATAATTCAAAACTATCTTGATTGTATCTTGTATGTCTCCATTTACCTATGAATCTTGATACTGATAAAACTTGGGTGTAAATAATTGTATTCTAATTTATATTGTGATTAACATCAATACGATTGACATTATATTGATCAAGGTTTTTCGGATAAAACGTGTAATAAATATATTATTAAAAATAATTGTATACAACTAAGCACTCCTAAGTAAGAGTCTTGGTCTCAATTAAATGAGGATGTGGAGTTTAAAATAATCAATATTTTATTATGCAACCATGGTATAATAGAGAATAAAGGTAATCTAGAGGTCAAGCATGTGTACAATGATCAACCTCCTCTAATTACATCTAGTCACTCCCCTAGAGGCTCTTATTGGGATTAATAATATCACTCTTCCTTTATGGCCCGTGATCACCTTCAATGAAATTGAAATATTTGATGATGACAAGGATAGGAACACACTATTTATTCATTCTTACATAAATTAACAACCTATCTACAATGTCATAGTCAATAACAATTCAAGTGAAATAATTTATACAATGGAATCACATAACACTTTGGAATAAAATGAGAAACACCTATAAAAGACTTCATGAGATATTAAAGGGTTTAATAGATACATATATAATATCTAATGGTCACAATTTGTTACCTCTTGAGTTGGACAAAATACTTTAGCCACACCATTTTTGGTTATTGTAAATTATGAGATATATGACATGTTGTTAGGATGACCTTCGCTTTAAAGGGTCCAATTTGTTTTATATACCATACATCAATAGATCAAGTGCATTTGTTGTAATCAATTTATTAAGATTTCAAATATATGTTATGAATAACTTTTACAAGCTTCCATATCTACTCTTTGTTATCTCAACACATGTTGCACTAACACAATCATCGTACATACAAAAATATATCTCTTCAAGTGACATTTAATATAGTGATATAAACTCCTATATTACCTTATAAATAGCAAAACGTATACCCTAATGCATCTAATTATGTTTTAGAGAATTATACAATATGTTCTTGAACAAATTTGCATGTCCCATAACTCTTATACTAAGACAATGGTTACATTTATGCCTTCGACACTCTACATTTATACCTTCCTCACACTCTCATATATACATGTATCATGACATTATGTATCTTGATTTTTTAACTGTTTCACACACACATAGACGTAGATAGACTCGAAGACAAATATAAGCAATGGAAAAGGAGACTTTGTGTTGCAATTAGTCAGCCCGCCTCTATACATAGTACACCAATAGATGCCACTAGAAGACTGATTTGTATTTTCCATTATTGAAATTAGAAGTACATTGATTGAACATCCCTTGCTTTAATCTAAGGTATCTTCATAATAACTATATCAATGACCTGTGCACCACATTCCCTTTTTCCTTCAAGCAATTAACAAAATTAGCTTGCCATTCATATGTTTCGCTTGTAAAAAAATACGTTTCATGTTTCTTACCCCAAAACCTTCCACCTTTGCACTTCTCCTCCCTCAAACCCCCTCTTCATCACCCTTCTTCCTCCTAAAATGTATCCCTCCATTAGATTTAGTTTCTTAAACCATCCATTTCAGGGTATCCATTGCATGCTTGCTTGTAATTAATAAAATAAAAATAAATTAAATGTACAATACATTCAAATTCACTCGAAAAACCCTCAACACTAATAATTCCCAAGAAATAAATTAGTGGCATGCAACATCGATATGTGATTGTTAAGCATTTTATAATGAAAACATTATTCAATACTAAAGTCTCTAACTAAAAAAATTAATAATATTAATTGTAAACATATAATAGTATAAACAAGCGTAGAAATTATATGTAAATATTTTATAATGAAAAGATTCGTTGGTGCTAAGACCGGCACTTAAATATAGTGTGAAAGGTCAGCGTAATAATGCAACCAAAATATAAAAAAGTGAGGAGATACCTCGATACTAATTAAGTCGGCCAATAAATAAATATGTAAGAAGACTAATGAAAACATGAACAAGTGTCATCCTGACGGCGGTGCATTGACATGAATAATCAAAGAAACAGTTAACACATTGTCCAGAGTTAACCTCCTCTCATACATTGAATATTTTCTGGTATCGGGTATATTCATTTTACTCAAAGTTTCTTGGCAAAGGGTGTATTCAATAAATCTAATTTTTTATAGTTACATATAATACAATCCATCATTTCAAAAGCTCTTTTTTTTACCTCCACCTGATTCAGATATGGAGGATCTCCCTCCTTTGTTTCTTTAGGTATTTCTTCACTCTTCCTTTTTTATATATATGTATATTACTTGGAATACTACAAGTATGATCAAATTTAGTATGATCAAATTTAGTTTGTTTCATTTATGGACATTATCAGCCTCTCAATGTTTTATATTTTCCTTATTCTTATTCAACTTCTATGTTTCCACTATTAGTTGAACAATTTGAAATAATATCTCTAGTTTTAATGGTGTCGTACATATTTATATTATTAACATTGACATATTTATATTTTCCTTGTTGTTTTTATTTCATGCAGGTAACAAGTTTTATATGAGGAGGCTTTGTTATGGGATTGAGTTTATACCAAAGTCTATGTGACGGAAAGGGATTGGGCCAATTTCTTAAAGGAATTGTAGAGATGGTGAGGAGGTGAGCAATTAAGCCGTCAATTGAACAAATATGGAATAGAGAACTAGTGGATCCTGAAGATTGTATGCACCTCCAGTTTCATTACCATGAATTCATAGACCCGCCGCAAATAGTTGAGAAAATTGTTCAAACATCTTTTGTTATAAACTTTGAGAAAATAAATTGTATTAAATAATGCATTCAAAAGAATGTAAAGAATATTTATCTACATTTGAAAAATTTAGCAGCATTGGTTTGGGTGGCAAGGACTAAGGCTTTTCAAATTCCACATAGTGAGAATGTGAAGCTTCTCTCAGCAATGGACATGAGGAGGTCGTTTAGTCCCCCTTTTCAAAAGGGATACTACAAGTAATGTCGTTTGTCTTGCACGTGTAATGGACAATGTCAAAGAACTCTTAAGCAGATCTCTTTTGCGTGCATCAATGATTATAAAGAAATCAAAGTTCTCCTTAAAAGAGAATTTTAGATCAAGAATTGCAATGGACCCATCTAAATTAGTTGGGAATATGAAGCATGAAAATGTATTTTTACTTAGTGATTGGAAGAGGTTGAGTTACTATGAAGTGGACTTTGGGTGGGGAGATGCGGTCAATGTAAGCCCTATATAAGTTCCAGGAGTGTGGTTTTCATTGCGATTTATTCCATTTCCTTCGACCTACCAAGAACATGCTTGATGGAATCAAGATAGTCATGTTTATTCCCTCATCAAGAGTGAAGCTATTTAACATTGAAATGGAATCCATTTGTAGAAAAATATATGATTGAAATGTGTCTTTCAAAGTTATAAACTCTACATATGACGAAAAAGAATAGAATATTGTATGATTGTTGTGGTGAAGTTAAATAAAAGTTTAGCTAGTTCTTGTTATGAGCCACTTATTATCATCACATCAAGATGTGTTGTATTAATGATGACCTATATTTTCTATATTTATATTGAATTAGGTTGTATTATTTATTTTTAATAAAATTTATAAATTATGATAATTTGTATTTGCAGTAATCACATAATGGAAGATTAAAAATTATGAATCTAGTATTGATAAATTTCAAACACAATCATATATAGTATTTATCTCATAATATTTTTTAAATAAATAATTTGACTATTAAAACATTGTATTTAATGTATTCTATTATACTTGTAAAGAATGTATTCTATTAAAATATTATATTAATAAATATTTCATGCCCATAGCGATCGATGGAGATAGCGACGGAGGCACTGATCAAGTGCAGATTTCCACTATTTTGGTCTGCAGAGTGTCTGCATTCTAGGCCAATAATAGCTGAACGGAGGCTACTTACTGACAATAATCGGATGGAAGAAAAGTTGAGAACTGAAAAGGTGGACACGCTGGGATCCACACCTTTGGCCTGGAACAAGATTCTTTAAAACCCTAACAGTAAAGTGGGTCCACAGTTGGTTGTAAGAGGACTGTTCATGTGGGAAAAGGAAAATGAAGGAGCTACCTGTCTAATGGTCCTAGATGGATGCGTGAATAGGGATTTGGACAAAGCGAATCTCTCTCTTGTTGGTAAGTTTCTAGGCTCTAGACCTAATATTGATTTTATTAGAAAATGGGCTATTAGAAAGTGGAAACCTAAGGGGATCTGAGTATTACCATCATGCCATAGGGTTTTTTCTGGCAAAATTTAATCAGCAGACTGATTTGGAATCGATGCTTCTGGGAGGACCATGGTGGTTGGGTAATATGGGCCTCTTTTTGAAAAAATGGTATCTAGGGTTTGACCTGAACATTGAAAATATAAACACCATTCCAATCTGGTGTAGACTCCCTAGGCTACCATTGTAATTCTAGGATGATGAAATATTGCTAAACATTTCTATATCCATAGGCGCTCTGATAAGGTTGGATGGACCCATGAGAAATAGATCTAGACTTGCTTTTACTCGATTCTGCATCTCTTCTGAAATGGAGTAGGAGTTACCTGAGCACATCATCTTAAAATAAGTATGGAATGTGGAACCTAAAAATTGAATTTGAAACCTTCCATTTAAGATGTAAGCAATGTCATCGTATAAGACATTTCACCAAAAAATGTCCTAATAGGAAGATCTCCACAGAGGATGATAAACACAAATAGAAAGAACAACATGAGGGAGATTTAGAAATGAAAAAGGAAAGTAGGGTTCTAGACAAGTGAAAGCCGGAGAGAAGAAAAATCCCCTAACCAGCCTGAGTTGAACTACATAAAAAGGAAAAAAAGGGGGTTCTGAACTTCAATAAGGAAACATCCTGGTCTGGCGTCCTAAAACCCCAGTGACAACGTTGCATAGAGCTCCAATTAGAAACAAATAAGACTTAGAAATGCAAAATCTAGTAAAGGTTACTTTAGAGGTGGACGAACATAAAGAAACTTTAAAGGTGAATATCATTCCTACGGATCTAGCTAAGACCCCAAATGACACTAAGGAGGCTGAGATAGATAATTCTCTAGACTTCATTGAGGAAGTGTTGGAAAAGAACAACATGAGTTCAGAAGAAGCATTACACACTCCAAGGGGCAAAAGTAAAATATCAACCACAAAGGGAAACTCTTATTTCAACAACAGATCTGCAGATCTACCTCCTTGCTTCAGCAACAGATCAGCAGATATGCACTTAATTGACAGTAAATAGAAAGAGAAAGAGGAGGGAGAAGTAACGCCAGTTAAAGAAGATGAGGAACTAACTTCTGGATTCAGAGAGGTCATTTCAAAAAAAAAAAAAAAGAATGAAAGGATTTGAAATGATCCTAGAATCGCTATACTAGTGAAAAGAAAAAGAAACTTGACAATTGGGAAACTTCAACATCTAGAACTACTAGATCTTCTGCTAGAAGACTGGTAGATTTTGGAAGTAGCTCTAAAAGAGGAAGACCCTCAAAGAAGACTCTTAGATCCAAGAGAATAGAGAGAGACATTGCAGATGGAACTCAACGTCAATTGAGCCATCAGGCAATACCAGCTCCCATTCCTATTTAATGAAGATTATCTCTTGGAACATCCAAGGTCTAAACGGAAACTCCAAACAGAGAATCATTAAGGAGTTATGGGAATCTAGTAGTCCTAGTATTTTGATTTTGTAGGAAACTAAGATGAAAGCTAAGATCCTTGAAATTAGTAAAAATAATTTCTGGGAAAACTCTGACATGGCTGCGGTGGACTCTCAGGGAGCATCTGGAGGTCTGGCTACTCTTTGGGATAAAATACATTGTACTGGTATGATTCTTAATGCTAGCACTAATCATCTTGCTATTAAATTTCATGCTATTGAGAACAATAGTGAATGGATCCTTTCTAATATCTATGCCCCTAATACGGTTAGTGGGAGACGTAAACTATGGACTGATCTTAAGATCTTTAGAACCCAGCATACTACAACCAACTGGCTTATTATGGGTGACTTTAATTCTCCTCTAAACCCAGGTGAAAAATATGGAGGAATCTCCAGCTTTTCCATAGGTATGGAGGAATTTGCAGATTTTGTTGCTGATCTCAATCTCTTGGATGTGGATCTCCATGGAAATAAATACACCTAGAACAACAGAAGGTTGGGAAAATATCTTATCCAAGTTAGACTAGATAGAGCCCTGATTTCTGCTAGTTGGATTCTCAGTCAGGACTTCCATCTCTCTTCACTACCCAGAATTGGATCGGACCACAATCCGATTGCCTTAAATCTTCTCAATTGGACTAAGCCCATCAGAAGCTCATTCAAATTTGAAAAGATGTGGATGGAGCATGATGACATTTATGACAAAATTAAAGAATGGTGGGTTTGGAATGGTGAAGGTACTGCTCAATATAGATTGATTCAGAAGCTCAAAAATGTTAAAAACAAGTTAAAATTTGGAATAAAAGAGTTTTTGGTAATGTGTTGAAAAAAAAAAAGAAGTTAAAACAAAAGCTCCAAGATCTGGAAATCAAAATGAATACAATGGGGAGATATTTTAAAGACCAAACTAAGGAAAAGAACATTCTTGCAGAGCTGCATACGATTTGTAGTAGAGAAGAATCCTTATGGAGACTAAAATCTAGGGCTATCTGGCTAAAAGGAGATAGAAATACAAAGTTTTTTCATATGACCACTTTGAAGCACAGAGCTTGTAATAGGATTATGGAAGTTGCTAAAAGTAATGGCACTGTTATAAAAGATCCCAATAGCATTAAAGAGGAAGCTCTCAATTTCTATAAAAAAATTCTCAATGAGAGGAGTATCATTACTGATGAGGCAATCTCTTTCATGTCAGAGGCTATCCCCAAAACAAAATTGAGGAGCAGAGATTTAAAGATATCACTAAATCTGTCACACTTGAAGAACTACAAAAATTTGTGTTTACTTTAGAAGGCGACAAGGCTCTCGGGGCCGGATGGATTTTCTATTAACTTTTTCAGAAATTTTGGGAAATATGCTTGGATGATCTTCTCAGAGCAGTGAATGAATTCTATAGAACTGGAGACCTTTTGAAAGAGCTAAATAACACCCACATTGTGCTTGCTCCAAAAAAATGGATGCTAAGGACTTCAAATATTTCAGACCCATCAGCCTTGTGAATGTTATCTATAGAATTTTTACCAAAATCATTACTACCAGGATTCAATTTATTATGAATGATTTAATCTCAAGGTAGCAGAGTGGATTCATTAAAGGTAGGATTATCCAAGATGGAGTGATTATGGTACATGAAACCATACACTCTATGGAAAATAACAAAAGTTTGAATATGGTCCTTAAGCTTAATATGAATAAAGCCTTTGATAAGGTCTCTTGGGTTTTTTTAGACAAAGTTCTAATTAAATTTGGCTTCCCTGCTAAATTTAGAAAAATTATTAAGGCTTGCATCACTACGGTCAGATTCTTAGTAGTGGTTAATGGTGAGCCGGTGGGCTTTTTCACAACTAGTAGAGGGCTAAGACAGTTTCCCCATATCCCCCCTACTCTTCATTCTTATGGCAAACAGTCTTAGTAGATCAATTGGTCAAGCAATTATTGACGGTCTTCTGAAAGGTTCTAAGCCCACTTCCATTAGCCACGCAACTTCTCATCAGCAATTTGCGGATGATACAATTCTTCTATTAATGGCATCTGTCCTTGAAGCTAAGGCTATCAAAGCTATTCTACAACTCTATGAAGCTGCTTCTGGGCAAGAGATCAATTATGAAAAAATCTCCATTTTCTTCTTCAATACCCCGAGGAAAGACAACTTAAAATTGCAAAAATTATGGGATGTAAAATAAGTGCACTTCCAGCCACTTACTTAGGACTTCCTCTGGGTACTAAAAAAGTTGCTACCAAGGTGTGGTATGATTTGTTGGAGAGATTTAAAAAAAATGGCTGGTTGGAAAGGAGCCATTCTTTCTAGTCTTTAGTAAATGCCTGCTCATTAAAAGCACTCTTCAAAACCTACCTATCTATTTAATGACTATTTATAAGATCCCTACGCCTTTAGGGATAAAATTGAGAGGATTAAAAAAAACTTCTTATGCAGGACATGTGAGAGACAACGAATGAAGGAGAAATTATAGAGATTGTTTATCTCGTATTATTCTATATAACACAAAGCTCACGTACAGTATTTATAGGAAATAAATTGTACTGGACTCCCTAAATGAATGGAGAGGATCCACAACAGAAGGAGAGAATAATGGAATAACAGAAGAAGAGATAAAGAGATAGGATAGACACCTAAGAAATATCAATTATCCAACGTATGCTAACATTCCCCCCCTTATTACATTATTCTTGCAAATGTGACCTCTGAAAGATTCAAATTTCACTTTTCCAAGGGATTTAGTGAGAATGTCAGCAACTTGTGCTTCAGTAGGACAGTACTGGAGCTGAATTTGATGGTTCAAGACGTGCTCTCGAATGAAATGGCAGTCAATTTCAATATGCTTTGTTCGTTCATGAAAGACTGGATTCTGCACGAGCTTCAACACACTTTGATTGTCGCAATAGAGAATAGGTGACTATTTTTCAGGAATTCCCAGGTCATCCATAATGCGACGTATCCATATCACTTCGCACACAGCTCCTCGTGCGGTGTGATATTCTGCCTCTGTGGATGAGATAGAAACAACATTCTGCTTCTTGCTTATCCACGAGATAGGTCCAGATCCGAGATGAAATATGTATCCTGTAGTTGACTTCCTATCATCAACAGATCCAGCGTGGTCTGAGTCGACATATCCCTGTAGGAAGAATTGATCATTCTTTTTATATTCCAGACCATAATTAGTTGTTCCTCGGACATATCTCAAAACATGCTTTGCTGCATTCCAGTGACATTTCTTTGGGTCCTGCATGAATCTGGAAAGATAGCTGACAACATAGCAGAGATCTAGTCTGGTGTATGTCAAATAGATGAGCCCTCCAACAAATTTCTGTAGAGAGTAGCATCTACTTGAGGTGAGTCCTGGAATCTTGAAAGTTGCAAGCCTTTTTCCATGGGAGTGGATATAGGTTTACAGTCGGACATTCTATACTTTTCCAGGAGTGTCTTGGCGTACTTTTTCTGGGAAACAAAGATGTGATGCTCCTTTTGCCATATTTCCAAGCCAAGACAGTAATGTAGTAGCCCCAAATCTGTCATGTCGAAGGTTCTTTTGAGATCATTCTTTACAATATCAACCTGATCTTCTGAACTACCAGTGATCACAAGATCATCTACATAAACAACCAGAATGACAATTTCTTTGCCTACCTTCTTTATATACAAATTTGAATCTGAGGGGCTACGAGTGAACCCATGCTGCAAAAGGTGATCATTGATCTTGATATACCATGCCCTGGGAGCTTGTTTCAGTCCGTAAAGAGATTTGATGAGACGACATACCTTTTTAGGCTGATTTTCATCAACAAATCCTTCAGGTTGGGTCATGTATACTTCTTCTTTCAGATCACCATTTAGGAAAGCACTCTTGACGTCCATCTAGCTGAAGTCTCCATCCTTTCTGTGCTGCAAGTGTGCAAACTACTCTGATGGTCTTCATCTTCGCAGTGGGTGCAAAGGTTTCTTCATAGTCGATGCCTTCTTTCTGAGCATATCCTTTGGCTACAAGTCGTGCTTTATGTTTGTCGATGGATCCATCTGCCTTATATTTTGTCTTGAAAACCCATTTGCAGCCTATGGGTTTCTTTCCTGTAGGAAGATCGACAAGTTCCCATGTCCAATTTTTCATGAGCGAGTCATATTCTGTTTCCATAGCTTCCTTCCACTGAGTTTGACTGAGTGCTTCACGAACATTATCTGGCTCGGAGCTATTCATCAGTGAACTCATGAGTGCAAAGTTTACCTCATTTCTTGTTTGACTCCTTGTTTTGACTCCGGATGATGTATCTGGGAGTTGTTGCAAATGTGAGTCCTTGATAGTGCTTTGTACCCACTTCGGACGAGAACTTGACTACTTTTGAGAAGAACTATGTCGTTGCCGTGAGGATTGATGTGGAGTCACATTCTGCAGTTCTCCAAGGTCAACAAATAGTTCTCCTGGTAGCATTTCTTTTCTCTGAGTAGTCTCCTCTAGCTCATCATCTGATTCAGAGACTAATCGGTGAGATGTGTTTGGAAGTGGATCTTCTGTTGATACTATTGAGTCAAAGGATGACTCATCACAAACCACATCCTGACTCTCATATATTTTCTTTGTCTCAGGATCCATGAGACGATACACCTTCGAGGTAGTATCTATGTAGCCAACAAGAATACGGGAGTGTTTTTGGCTCTACCTTCTTTCTCTTCTGAGCTGGGACATGCATGTATGCTATGCAACCAAATACTCACAAATGAGAAATTGATGGTTTTTTACCACTCCATACCTCTTCTGGCGTCTTGTTTAGTAGAATCTTTGTTGGTGCCCTGTTGAGAAGATATACAGCCGTTTGTACTGCTTCAGCCCAATAGCACTCTCCTAGCTTTGCAGTTGATAGCATGCAGCGAGCCATCTCCATCACTGTGCGATTGTGACGCTCAACAATGCCATTTTTTGGCGTGTGTGTAGGGAGCGATCAGTGTTTGCTTAATGCCGTGATGGTTTAGGAAGGCCAAGAACTTCTTTGATGTGAATTCCCCCCCTCGATCTGAGCGGAGTAGAAGAAGTGGTTGTCCAGATTCTTTGACAACACGATGATAGAAGTTCTGAAAGTGTTGAAGAGCCTCACTTTTCTGCTTTAGGAAATATACCCACATCTTGCGAGAGTGGTCATCCACGAACAACTGGAAGTATTTGTATCCTGAAAATGAAGCAGGCAATGGGCCATTCAGATCGGTATGAACTACCTCCAGACACTTCTTGGCATGGAAGGTGCTCACTTGAAACAGATCTCTATGTTGTTTTCCTGCAAGATAGCCAGGACAAATAGGCAAGGAACTGGATAATTTGGGTAGTCCATAGACCATTGCTTTTGAACTCATATGGTGTAATGAACCGACCGACAAATGTCCATATCTAAAATGCCATAAGGCAGTTGATTCTATTGTTGAAGCAGATAAAGCTACTGCAGAAGATGAAACAATATCTAAAGCAAATAACTTATCTTTTACAAAAGCTTTAGCAAGAACCATACCTTGTTGGGAGATTAAGCATGATTTAATGCCATTTTGAACAAGAAATTCAACCTTAAGGTGATGATTCAAGAGCTGAGTAACTGACAAAAGGTTGCTAGTCAATCCAGGAACATATAGTACCTTTGTAAGTGTACATTTTCATGGCCCCAGAGGAATGGTCTCATTCCCTATTCCTTCTGCAATATACTCTTTGTCATCCGCTATCCGAACTCGATCTCTAGTTGGCTCTTCGTGTAGTGAATCAAACAACTTCTTGTCACCTGACATATGCTTGCTTGCACTAGAGTCTATCAACCAGACTTTCTTCATGGGCTGAGAAGTTTGAGAGACGAGTACAAGATTCTTACTACAATGGGCTCCTTCTGATGTCTCCTCATCAAATTCATCATCTTCTTGTTGGGATGCAAGATGTCCTTTTTTCTTTCTCCAGCGGGGACATCATTTGGACTTTTGAAAATCTTCGCGCCGGATGTGCTTGTATGGCTTGAAGGCCCTTGTTTCAAGCTATTGTGCCAGCAGTGATCAGTGTCGTGAGTATTGGTTCTACAAATGTGACACCATCTCTTTGACTTTTGATCTTTCTGTTTGGGTTCTGGATTTGGCTTCTCTGGGGGACCTTTCCGATTCTTCTGGCCACGATTAGGCTTTGAGAACAAGGCTTTGTCCTGAGACTCCCCATGCGATGAAGTGATAGCCTCTTCCTACTACAGCAAATTCACAAGCTCTTCGAATGTCACTGTTTGTTTAGACACATTCAGTGTTGTAACAAACACTCGAAATTGAGAAGGGAGTGCTCTCAAGGTGATTGGGATGAGAAGTTTATCATCTACCATTTCACCGAGGGCTAATAACTCCGATCTCAGCTCAGCCACGCGACACAAGAATTCCTCCACTTTCTCGTCAGACCCCATAGAGAGGGTGTGCAGCTTGACTGAAGATGAAGAATCTTTGTCTGATTTTTGGCTTCATAAATGGTTGCCAACTTGTCCCAGGCCTCCTTGGGTTTCTCCGCATTCCAAACATGCGGTTGCACATCATCACTGATACTGAGCATTATCAGCATCAAGGCTTTAGCACTAGCCATGTCATATTTTATTAGTTCATCGGGGGCTGTGGGAGCAGAGGCATGACCTTGTGACAATTCCCCATAATCCTTCAAACTGAAGGATTGTCTTCATTTTTGTCTTCCAGGCTGCAAAATTAGGCCCTTTGAGCAACTGAGCGTCAGACAAAAGTAACTTCAGAGCAGACATTGTAATAAAAAATATATTTATTTATTTGAAAAGTTATTACAATTTGGACTCACTGTCGAGAATTACTGGCTCGTAGATGCTCGTGATATTCACGTGCTGTGAGATGGTGACGCTTTGTAGGGCGTTCTTCTTCATCGTCACAATCGGCATCGTATCCGGCTTCTAATTCTTCTTGTACTCACTTTTCTTGGCAGCTGACATCGAAAAGAAAGTATTCAAGGAGTCCTTCTCGAACTAGTTTGTCGAATGCAAGATTGCCGGAATTTCGAAGCTCGTTCAGCAAAGCAAAGTAGAACCCGGAGCTCTCAGGAGCTTCTCCACGGTGTTCTCTAGCTGGCGAGTTGATATTGTGGCTTTCAGCTGTGGCGACCGTGTTATTGACGCTCTCAATCGAGTTGTCTACACTCGACATTCGACGTAGTGTTGAAGAAACTGTTGTAGATTCGAAACTTATACACAAGGAATTCTTCCTTTCCATGCAACAGCAAGCTTGATTATCCACGAGTAGCACCGACGCCGAAGACCAAAAAAATTACAGGAGTTTCTTGACGATAAAACCTTGACCGACAGCTGGATCTCGGCCCTCTGCCTTCTGCTCCGCTCAATTACTCCAGACGCCTCCCGCCTCTCTCCGACCGAATTCTGTAACAGTTTCTTCTTTTAAATTACCTGCACTCACCTTTCATATAAATGTCAGTCATTGACATGGCCAACTGTTACACCATCTGTACAATTCGCATATCAATGTTTTCTTTGTTTCTTCTACTTTTTCTTGATCTCGGGCGCCACGGTGGTGCTACCATGGCGGTGGGGCATTTCTCCGCGTCCACGTTCTGGAACAAGCTCTATTCCACCACCACGATCCTCAAGGATCTGAATCCCTCCTTGCTGGGTGCCGCTTATTTTCCTCCGCTTAGTGATATGCTTAAACTCAGCGGGTACTCACGCCTGACCTGGGGCCGCGTGGTCGCGCAGGTTTTTTTTTTTTCTCCTGCTCAGTGGCACAAGGCTCGACTGCCAGTGGCCCTCTTAAACACCAGCTCGATGCACTCCTGTCCAACGCACACAGGTCAGAGGCTCAGTCACTCTGATACCAAACTGAGAGACAGCGAATGAAGGAGAAATAGAAGAGATTGTTTATCTCATATTATTCTATATAACACAAAGCTCACGTACAGTATTTATAGGAAATAAATTGTACTGGACTCCCTAAATGAATGGAGAGGATCCACAACAGAAGGAGAGAATAATGGAATAACAGAAGAAGAGATAAAGAGATAGGATAGACACCTAAGAAATATCAATTATCCAACGTATGCTAACAAAGATGGAGGAGAAATTTAAATATCACTTAGTTTCTTGGGATAAGGTTTGTACTCCAAAATCTATAGGAGGCCTGGGCATAAAAGACATCAATAAAATGAATGAGGCTCTTATTATGAAAACGGGTTGGAGAATGCTAACTGAGAAGCAACCCTGGATAGAATTAATTAAGGCTAAATACCTTAATCAACAAGTTGTCTCTTCTTTTCTTCAAGATGAGCATCTTCCTTATGGTTCCATTTTTTGGAATAACTTAGTCAAGAGCAGAAATTTCATAAAACAAGGAAGTAAGTGGAAAGTGGGAGATGGTTGTGATATAAAATTCTGGGATGATAATTGGTTTAATGGCAGCCTCATGGACAGATTTGGAATAGTCAAAGACAGACTTGAAAGTAAGTATGGCACAAGAATCAAAGATTATATTGTAAGAAAGGAAAATAAGAAGAAATGGAAAAAACTTACCATGGACAGAGATGATCTAACCCAAACTATTTCCTCTCGTAAGATCAGTTCGACCTTATCTCCTTAAGTCACTCGAAGTTAAGGATGAGTTGGTCTCGAGAAAGCGAGTTCTATTGATGGGAACTACTCTGTTAAAACTAGCTATAATACTTTCTTTGACAATAGTCAAACTGAGTTTAACTGGAATAGAATTTGGATGAAGGAGCTAAAACCTAAAATTAACTTCTTCTTTTGGCTTGCTCTCGGGGAAAACTTCTTACCACCGAAAACCTAATAAGAAAAGGTTTTATAATGCCTAATAGATGTCATCTGTGTAAAAAGAGACGAGGATATCATTCATTTGTTTATCCATTGTGAATATGCTACCAAAATGTGGAGTTTTGCCCTTTCTAATTTTACTGACTTCTGGGTGGTTCCGAGGTATTTCACTCAAACTTTTAGACACAATGGAGCCCACCATATAAACATTGTGTTGTGAGAAGGCTCTGGAATTTGGTAATGCCTCATATTATTTGGAGGATATGGAAAGATAGAAATTATATCATCTTTAGAAATAGTAAACAAAATTATAAGCTTAGTATTGGGAAAATTTCTAATGCTATTAAAGAGAATATTGCTAGATTTAAACCCCCCAAGAACAAGAGTTATCCAGAAAATGAAGAGCATATCTTGTCCCAATGGCAGATTGGAGCTGACAATATCTGAAATAATTTAGGTAATAATATTGATAGATATTTGATACACTTTGGCATCCTCCCGATCTTAATCGGTATAAGTTGAACTTTGATGGGGTCTCTAAAGGTAACCCCTGGAATTACAAATGGCGGGGGAGGAGTGATCGGGGATCGAAAGGAAGTTTGGTCGCCGCTTATGTCGGTAAAATGGGAATTCAAACTAATCATTTTGCTGAAGCATTATCTGCTTTATGGGGCCTTAGAATTGCTCAGACTCATAATATCCAAAATCTCATTCTGGAAGGAGACTCACTCAATATAATCAATCATCTTAATCAGTGTTCGCCCCAAGTTGGAACATCAAAGACTTCATCTTGGAGTCCATAAGTATTTTCCAAACCTTCAATAATATCTAGATCAAGCATACTTACCAGAGGGTAACAAGGTGGTAGATGCATTGGCTAACTATGGCATAAATGTTAATCACATTATTTGGGATAATAGTGACCACATTCCTGAGCAGATTCAAAATAGCATACAAGCGGATACTTATGGGCATACAAATTTGGGATAAGATTAATGAGCATTTGGAGTGGGTCTTTATGAATAAGACTTTCACATGCAAGGATACGTTTAAAACAGTGCTTAACTAGATATTGATGGGCAATCAAGGTTATATAAAGTATAATGATGATTTAAAGTGGATTTATCTAAAAATTAAAGCCACACATGCGGGAAATTCTATGCCTATAACAGCTATTAAACAATTTTTACAAATTTTCAAGTCCGTGGTAAGGCTGATGATGATCTGGAGTGGATTTCAAAGGGGACTGATGCTCGCACATGTGGGATCTCATAGGTACAGAGCAGCAATAAAGCAGGCATTCGTGGGAAGTGCTATAACAACAACGGATACACTATTCATCATTACCATAGCGTGAGAAAAAATAGAGAAAGGCGGGTTGGGAACTATGGCTACTGTCAAATTACTCATAGGGATTTTGAAGCTTACACTATCAATCACTTAAGCCCGGTGAAAATGGGAGGAGCCCCTTGTCAGATCGAGCCCAGCGCAAACCCGGAGTGGAAAAATAATGCAGAACTTTGGAATCTCCTCAACCAAGGAGGCATCACTAATTTCATTGAGAAGATACAGGGTCACGACCAAAGCATCTCTGTGTAATTTTTGAAGGACTGGAAAGACCACAAAGTTGAATATGGAGGATAGAAAATTTTGATCAACGAAGAGTTAATCACCGAAGCTACTGGCCTTGGAATGGATGGATACCGATTCTTCAATAAAAGGATTGACAGGTCGACTGAGGAGAGGAAATTTGTGGAGGGCAATGAGAAACTAGTTTTTGTCACGGTAGGTCTACAAGTCAGTTCTATCCCTCCGCATTTTGACGAGGTCACCCGTTTGATGTTGAGATACATTTCTTTAGAGGGGATATTTGTGTCACAGTTGACCTTAAAGCATCTTTTGTTCCTCAATCACTTCCGTAGAAATTACACGGTATGCTTCCCTCATTATTTCCTTAATTATCTTGAGCGTTCCATCTTGGAGTTCTAAAAACATGCTTGTATGCAGTCCCTTTACATCAAGGTCTCATATTCTTGTTGCATAAACGTGTGTCTTCTTAAGCTTCCCGACATCCCGACCTCCCCATCTCTGTCCCTTCTTTTCCCACCACCACCGCTGCTAAAACTACCACTCCTTATATCCCCATCACCATGACTGCTACCCCTTTACTTCCTTCTTGGCTCCCCTTGTCATCCCCCGCACCTATGCTCCCACCCCTTTCGCTCCACCTCGAATGTGCCTATAACTAGATCTTCTAAAAGGTGAACCTGATACCCCTATTTCAAGGAACGTGCCTCATAATTTGGAGGTTGTTCATAATCTCCTACACATTAGCGAAAGACAAAGTTCTCGGTAGAAACATGTTGAGAGCTCCACTAAAATTTGGAAGCTTTAGAAATTTACATGTTGCTGTTGAAAAAGAAGTAAAAACTTGTCTAAACAAAAAGGTAAGAGAATGAAGGAGGAGGACGCGATATTGACAACAATCAGGGTGAGGATATATACAAAAAAATTTACTCCCTAGACAACCGAATTGGAAAAACCAAGACTCGCCATGATCATAATATGGCTATATTTAGTGCAATTGAGGAGTTTATTGAGTAGCATGTCCGCTGTGTCTCTAATCTCAGCAACATACCAGCTACTCTTTGGGCCACAAAAAGAAAGCAAACAAACCATTCAACAGCTAGATACTACTGACCCTACTCACATGACGGCATTGGCTATGTTCACCTCCTAGCAGACTATCAAATCTAGAATTGCCAAAGCTACCAAGAAGTAATTGTGGATCTGCGTTGTTCTTGCTGACTTCTGTCGTGTTTTTTGTTGTTTTGTTGCTATTTTTTGGCTGCTCTTCTGCAGTGTTCAAACTAATTATTCGTTTTGGGGTAACTACTCTTTAGTTACACTGGATTTTTATGTATTATCTGGATCTTGATCCTTGTTATAATGTTTTTCACTCCTATTCTAGCTTCTAGGCCCCTTTTTGTATACAAGGGTATAGGCCCTCTCAAAAAACTATTTATCAATAATAATAAAAATTAGATCTTGTAAAGAATAATATTGTATCAATATTATTCTTTTTTATTATTAGTAAATAGTTTTTTTAAAGGGACTATACCCTTGTACAATAAGGCTCAAAATCTAGATATAACCATATCAACATAACAAAAAGGGATCAAAATCTAGATATGACCAATAGTCCCAAAGCCGAGAAAACAACCTGCCAAGAAAAAAACCTACAACTAGCAATCCAACAGCTAATAAACAACAACTAAACAAAATAACATCTGCCCAATAGCTGAAAAACATGCTAATAGCCCAGATATAATGATGAGAGATAACAAAAGGACAAGATTCATGCCTTGTCCGAGACGATGGGGGATTTAGGTTTTGTGTATCCCTTCTTTTTCCTATCCACCATTGTCCATTCTTCATTTCCTTCTTCCAATGAGATCGGAAGAACCACTTCAATTGATTTAATAGGAATGTGACCCTCAAAGCAAGGGGGGTCAAAGAAAAGTTTTTTAGTGAATCAACACCTCGAAAAGAATAATATAGGGGTAACTTCTCTGTACTGTTTGAAGAAGTTTCCATGACGGGTGAATCAAATTGCATGAGGGTGTTATATTCCACAATCGAATATATTTGGGGATTGATTGTTAGATGCTCTGGTAGAGAATATTTCCACCATGTAGGTTTGGTATTTTATTTGGAATGTTCACAATCTTTTGTGATATGACCATTTTTGAAACAACGTCGACATCTGAAAGAAATTCCTTCATAGTCTAACCTCTACACCTAGAGTCTTTCACCGATCTACAGATTAATTTATGCTTTGGTAAGGCTTCGTAGGTATTAAAATCTACAAGGATTCATGCATAAGTAGTGTGGGTTTGAATGGAGGTCTTCTCATCAAATGTACATGAGCCTAAAGTATCCCATATAGCAAGAAAATAATATTTGTTCCAAAGTCAGCATGAGTCCGAGCAAACGAATCCAAATAGGTTAGATGTCAAAAGAGTTTTTTAATGGATCAAAAGATGGATACCATGGCTTAGCCATGAGCCCGTGTTCATCCCAAACCCAATGTTCGGTAATAATTAAATCCCTATCTTTATGGTTTTCAAATACAACAATGAAATGTGCTTTTGCATAAGGATAAAGTTTACTCTTACCTTGTATCTTTTCTCTCCATCTTTGAGCAATCCAATCATGGAGCTGAGAATTTTTGGCCAAAATTTGTGAAACCTACATATGAGACCCAGCTGGGAAAGATTTTCTTCCTCCTTGAGCACCTTTTGAAGCAGATCCTCCTCTATTTTTAGCGTCGGGGTCTCTTGAGAGGGTTTCAAGAGCTTTTTAGAAGTCCTTACATTAAACTTTGGTTGTTTGGATACAACATCCACAAATGAAGGAACACCCAACTTTTATCCATGCATGTGAATAGCCCTAGATTCACTATATACCTAGCATCCCATGATGATTTCAAGATGAAGAAGCTCTAGGGGAGCCCAAACACCCCTCCCGGTGCCCCGCCCTCGCCCATGACCGCTACCTCCTATGGTGTTATTAGCCAAAACACCAACCTCGTGGATGATCTACTATGGAGAGTCAGCTCCACCTGTATTGATGTCATCACCAAGAACTTTAGGGCTCAATTTAGGGTTTATAGCCATAGCCATGAGAAACCATGAATTTTTATCAATATTATTTTTTATTTATCAATATTTTTGTTGTTTTCTATAAGTGTTCTTATAATATGATTATCCTTCTTGTAAGATTAATATACCATTAACGATGATTTATACTTTTGTCAACATTATTTTTTAATTAAAGAGATTGCACCACGCGTTTTATGTGATGGTGTAGGTAGTGTTGCCTTGTCATACACCAAGGTTTAAATTCAAGGAAATACCAAAGGATGAAATTGGCATCTAGTGTAATGGAAAATCCCTCTGTCCTTAACACATAATCCTAGCAAAACAACACAACATTTTTAAAGACCATTTAATTGTAGAATATATGGTTTTTGTTCAATTCTAATATAATCTTTATATGGAAATATATATATGTATGTGTGTGTGTATGTATGTATGTATGTGTACATGAATACTCACGCTCCCACTATGATTATCACCTAGTGGGCGGAAAACATATTTTTTGGTATGCTGGTAAAATTTTAAAATAATTGCATAAACATGGATCATGTGCATAGAAACACTACTAAAATTAGGCTAATTTATTCACATTGTTCTCCACACAAAACATTTTGTGAAAAAATTGTGAATTATTAATATTACATGGACAACTTGTATAAATAAAATGTAATTGCATAAAAATTAAATTTTGATATGTTAAAGATCAACATTCATGAAATTTCATTGTGTAAAAATCACATTTTCTCATGTTTTGAAAAATATTTCCACTACTTTATAAAATTAATATTAAATATTGTGAAATATCCACATCACTTTGAAAAATTTATTTTGAATAAATCACAATTTCTCCTCATGTTTTGAAAAAATTAGATCTTTAAAGATAAAATATTGGATATTGTCTACCACAACCCGAATATAAGTCTTCTATTTTGACTTTGTACATAGTTTAGAAGGTTTAAATAAAAACTATATATACACTAAAACTTTTATAAATAAAATTGTGAAAATTCAACACACTTAAATTATATTGATTGTGTTTCAAAAAATGTAAAATATGATATAGATAGGATATTATATAGATATTCAACACACTTAAATTATATTGATTGTGTTTCAACACACTTAAAGTATAAATGTGATATAGATATTCCACAATTTCCTAGTAGTAAACTTAAATTTGTGGATTTTGCATGTTATATTATTTATTGTAGATACTTCACATTTTCACATTGTGGTATGAAAAAATAGTCTTTTAAACCTAGATTTATCAATTGTTTAAACAACCCAAAATAATATATTGTAATTTCAATTTTTCTTTCGCAACTCCTAGGATACAAACAAAACTTACAAAAAATTCTACATCAAGTAAACTTCCATTTTATATTATCCACAAAATGTTAAATATTTGCATTATGGACAATTTTAAGTTCGAAAAAAATTGTTGATAATTTACACTAAAAGATACTAAATTTTAACCGTAGGTAATTTATAAAAATAGATCATAAAGTTGCCCCTATTGTTAATATATAATTTATAACAACAAATTGGATCATGTAACCAAATTGTATATTGATATTATTGAAGCATTGTGTAATACTCACAATATTATTTCATTCTTATTAAAGAAAATATTGCTTTTCTATCTAGTATAATAATCTAAATAATTCATTTTACATTATTTTTAATGTTGTAAATCTACAATATATCTTACTTTCTATATAACTATAAAAAGATAGAACTAATAATATTTTTTACATTATTTTTAATGTTGCAAAACCCCAATATATCTCACTTTCTATATAATGCTAAAGAGATAAATCTAATACTATTAATTTTTCATGATGGATCTAAACATATTTTATGGATAATTAATGATAGAACATAGTTATGAATACTTTATACAATCCCAAAAAAATTTATAGTTTAAGGGGATTGAATATACCATTTCCATTTATTTACACCATATGAACTTATGTTGAAGTTATTCTTAAAGGGTATAAGTTGTTTCATATACCATACATCAATAGATCTATTTATTACCTATTAATTGTTCTTAAAATATGATTAATTTTTGTGAGATTAATATACCTATTATCATTTAGTCTTTTTCAACATTTTTTTTATTAAAGATGTTGTAGTCTTATGTCAGATGTGATAGTGTAGGTAGTATTGCCTTATCATCCACCAAGATTTAATTTCAAGGAAATACGAAGGAATGAAATTGGAATCGGTGGAATGGGAACCCCTCAATCCATAAAAACTAAGCCTAACGAAACAAAACAATATTTTTAGTGCCCACTCCTCTTGGACATTGATCTTACTATTATTTTTTCTTACTTTGGATTGGAGGCATGGAATTTTGTGTCATATTTGATCGAGACGCGTTGATAGATGAAAATTATTATATTTTTATTAGCCTATTTGATAGACAATTTAGATGTTTAGAATTTTGACATGTTGTGATTTTGATGATGAATTATATGCATGGATTGATATTTCAGTTTGATGATGATTTAGAGTTACTACTTTATATATATACTGACACATTGGATTTTGACATATAGATTGTTGTTAAATGATCCAACTAGTCTTGTGATCAAATTGTTATTGATGAAATGATGGAATTGAAATATTTTGGAATTATAAATAATTGATGAAATTGATTAATTTAATGATGATTTATTCCTGTTGTTTGATGATATGAATTGATACATGTATATGCATTTTATTATCTTAATGTCAATGATATGGCCATGAGGCTAAATAGGTATTGCTTTGAATTTTGCAATAAATTATAACACAACAAACAAAAGGGGATAAGAGACCAAAAGTGGAAGAATTTTGGGTATTGGCAACTGGTCACCTTAGCAACTTGTGTTTTCGTATGTTGTTGGTTATTGATAAATTTCTACGAGGTCCCCATTGGGGGGTGGCCTCAAATGTGACCATGGGTAAATGTGTTGTTTTCCTTTTCATTTTAATTACTTTATGAGTATGTGATTTATTATTGTAATTTGTTACGCTTTATTATTGTTAGTTAATGTGCTCTTATTTAAGTTGACTAATCTTGTTGATTAGATTAAATTGGGATGTTACCAAGGGGTATTTAATTTTGGTAGATTTTCCTTAATTTTATTAAGGATTTGAAAAGGATTTAATTGGTTTTGGTGATGTGTAGTCAATCTTGCATGTCAAACTCGGATTTTGGCTTATGGGATATTTTTTGAGGCTTATGGGACAACTTAAGCTTGTCCCACACCTCCTAAATTCACCTACCAACTTTACCTATGGGGTAAGGGCTAAAATTAGGCCCCATTATTTGATTTGGAAGGTTAAAAGGTGAAATTATTGTACCTTATTACATGAGCCTTTAATTTTGTCCTTTGGAGTTTGGTTAATGGTTTGTGTGTGGAAGGAGAAATTTTCATATTCTCACCCACCAATTTATGAGCTTTGGACTTGGTGTTTGACCATGTGATGTGGAGTTGAGGAGAATTTATGTGGCATCCTATATGGAGCCACATGTTGATCGAGAGAACACTTGATAGAACTCACACAAGAAGTTCACGCCGTAAAACAAGCCAAAGTTCAAGGGTGTGAAGGAACAGGAAGAACCCACGTATACAAGACAAGTTAGTATTTAGGACTTACCTATTTTTTGACATGAAGATCTATTTTTAGAAGATAGCATGTAGAACACACCAACAATGCAGAGATGTGTTCACCATGTATTGTCTATTTCTGGATGATTGGATTTAGAGAATTTTCGCATGGAAACAGCCTCTCGAAATAGGATTGTTACCTCAATTAACTATCAAGCAGCCTATATATAGCACACTTGCATGTGTGGTTATACATGAAAATGGCGCATGGATATTAATAGCATGCGGCCTATTTTTGGATAGATAAGTGGTGAAGGAAAACTCCCACCCTATATTTATGTAGTGAATTACCCGGTAGAGAGACAATGGATATAGAGAGATAGATAACATAGTGTACATGTTTTCGGATTATCGTATCATATCCATGCGTGCATTGACATAGATTACATATATTATAAAAGCTTTTGTTTTATTGTGATAATTACAAGATGGAAGATATTGACTAAACCTAAGTGTCATTCCTGTGTGTAATTGGGTAGTGCATGTTCTTATTTCTATCATGATTATTGTTTAAACCTATTCTTTCCTAGATCTAGATTTGTCATGCACTGTATAATAATGTATTAGTTATGGATCTTTACGCTTCAAGTCTTCATCATGTTAACATTCTGCTACAACAACCCTAAAGAGGGACCTGGTACCTTTGTGACGCTTTGGGTGAGCGCTCAGTCTAGGCTGAGTGATGTGCCAGTGCATCTAGGGTGTTATCTAGTGAATTCTAGGTTGTATCATTGGTTCCATTACCGGGACCTCTTTTTCAGTTTGTTTTTGGATGGTTCATGATGAAGATGTGCCTGTTAGCTCTAGAAAATATTGAAGAATGGATACATGATCTGGAGGAAGAATATGCCCAAAGTGGTTCAAGACACCTATCTCGAGTTTAACACACACGCATGGGTGGAACATAACCCGTATGATAGTTTATATGAGATATTTTTCAACATCTTTCCAAAGTATAATTATACAAGTGGTTGATTGCTTATCCATCTAAATGGAATTGGAGGTATCGCGCACTTTTCTAGACACGGGAATAATTTTAGGCTCTTTATGATGAAGATGTGATCTGGACTTGCATTGTGTATATGTGGTTTCATGGTGTTCTAAACAGCTTATATTATGGAATATTTAATTTTGACGTGTTCTTTCCTGGAGGTAGCTGAATTCCAGTTTTTTTGGCATCCTAGAGGAACATATCTGCAAAGTATTCCACTGGTGATCAAGATCTTGATGGTAGCATTGAACCTAGAGAGTAAACCAATGGCTAACTAAAAATCATCACGCGTGAGGGAAAGAACAGTTTGGTGAAAAATGGCAGACCTTGTGATAGAAAGGTAGAGAGAGGAGAGGTGGCTTAAGTATAATGAGGCAAGTGAGAGGGAGATAGAGAAGCAACATCTTGTTGTATAAATTATGGTGTTGAGGAGAGAGATGGCTCATGAAGTATTTGAAGCTCACGTAGAAGACATGGAGCCACAACATCGTGGAATGCCCAATATTGGAAAGCATGAGAGGGATCCCCCTTGGCCTCACACGAAGTGCACAAATAGATACTATTTGGGTCATGGGCACGTCTCTTAACCCACCCTAGAGACCTATCCCTTTTGTTTGATTTTCTATTATCTAGTACGACAAGTAATCAGCAAGTGAAATTGGGAATTAGGAGAACCAGAGTAAGTTAAAGAGAAATTACATAAGTGGTAGGACAAACGAGTTCAATTTTATTTGGAGAAAAGTTTTAGGTGCATCATCTACATAGAATGTAACTACCACCACCACACGACTATAGGGTTTTAATATAGTACTACTATCGAGCATAGGAGTGTACATCTACGAGTCATATTCTAGCTATAGGTGGATGATTAGGAGGTATAGGTGGTTCTAGTTCCAAAGTGGATATGGTGGTTACGGAGGAAAGGGAAACACATGAGGTTCTCAATCAAGTGGGAAAGGTCTACACCAACCCTGAATATTTATATGGAGATGTATCTTCATCTTATGGAGTATAGAGGCATAGAGGATGTTGTTGAACAAGTGCACATCTATGAAATATTGTGGTGCGTGAAAGGGATCATGACTTCTAAGGGAAAGAAAATTCAATTTGCTACTACATTACAGGGGATGTGCACAAATCTGGTATAGGAATTTTTACCCCGATCAAACGTGCGTGGATTATCCAGGACTCAAGGATGCTTTCTTGAAAGAGTTCTATATCCCAGAATTTGAGTAGAAGTGTATAAGTGCACTCAATGATATTAATCAAGGCACTACTGAGAGTGTACGTGAGTATGATGCCCATTTTAAAACACTCCTATCTAACCTTTCTTATCATATTCACGTAATCCAAAGCATGCATAATGGTTCTTTGGTGGATTGATTACACCATTCGTAAGAGCACCTTTGTCACATAATACATACACTAATACACACAAAGAATTAGAAGCATATTTACGTGTTGAGGTAGTTGGGAGCATTGACACCGGCATTAGTCCATTCTTAGAGGCATGATTGAATCTATGGAAAAATAGTTAGAGAAGCTATCGAAAATTCATCCCAAGAAATGTGCTGGGGATTTGGTGTATAGATTATGAGGTGGGAGGTCACACCAAGGATAGTTTCCCTCACAAATTTATACTCTCATTACTATTGGAATGAGAGATCTTTCATTTTAATCATGATGCTACTCTTTGTCCTTTGTTATAGTGCACAATAAGAATGAATGTATCTTGTTCTTGTAAACTTTTCTCGGTCCATGACCCATGATACTTGAATATTTTTGTTTGATTAGTTAGATCCATGATGCTATAGACATTGGGGTATGATAGACAAGCATAATGAGATAATTCTAAGGGTAAGAACGAGCACCAATATTGATATTTTAATCAAATGCGCTATGACGGGGAATGAAGGACATTTTGAAGGAGGTCATGGAAGAGGACATGGATATCACGGTGGATATGGAGGATGAGGTCATGGTGGAGGAAGAGGTAAGTTCCCATGTGGAACATGTTATACGTGTGGATCTCCGACCACCGTAAGTGCAAATGTCCCTATAATATTGCATGTTCTTTTTGTGGAAAGAATCATAGCTACGAGGAGTTCCCAGGACTTATATGAGCATTTGAATAAGCAATACAAGAAAGAAAACAAATTCGTCGGGATGGTTAGAATCCAATGCATAGTAGAAGATCAAAGTGGATGACCAAGATAGCACCGAACTTGAGGCATCAATAGTGAAGATTACTACACGAGCTGAAGTGGCACGTGCAGAGAGAAGCATTGCACTTGAAGCCTATGATCACCAAGGAGGATGTTTTACATACAAGGTACCCAGATGCTACTCATCAGAAGGAAGTCTATCAAGAGACCATGGGGGTCCTTAGGAATCTTCAAGGTGAGATACAATGTTTAAAGGATAAGTCACGAAATATGGAGAGAAGAAGAAAGAAGAAGAATAAGTCCCTTCTGATATTGATGACACCAGAGAGGTTTGTAAAATGTTGCGTGAGGAGAATATTATTCTATTGCTAGGAAATTGATTCAAGGGGAATACCCTACACACAAGCACTAAGAAATAACATAAAATCCTACATGAAAATCTTCCCCCTGATAGCATTGAATATGATAAGGAAATTACTCTGAATATTGTTGTGGATGGATGACTGTTGAGCAACATATTGATTGATACAGGTGCGGAAGTGAATGTGCTTACATTAGATGCATGGGTAAAAATGGGGAGGCCTCCATTGCAGCCATCATCTAATGTGTTGTTTATGGAAAACCAGACAAAGGCCACCCCCATAGGAGTTTTTAAGGATGCATCTATAACTATACAAGGGGCCAAGTTCACTGGGGATTTTGAGGTATTACCACTTGTGGAAGTAGATTGTATTCCAGCCTTGCTTGAATGCCCTTGGTGTTATGCAAATAATGTTGACTTGAGATTCAATAAGGGGTATATCAGCTTTGAGAAAAAGGAGGAAAGGGTTGTAATACCTTTGGATGATGGGAATTCTACACCATATGTTGATCCTCAAATTGAGGAGGACTTAAATAGAATCTATGTACGTGCTATTTAGGACCCAGAGGTTAATGAGCCATCAAAGGAAGGCATCCTACAGTGGGAAGATTATCATTCTATTAGTGATACTATGAGTATTGCTTGTGACAATTGGGCTCATGGTACATATGAACTAGTAGGGTGTAAGGTAAAAAGTGCGGTTGCACGTAAGAATGGAATTTGTTCTGTTTGACGGATAGGTAGTGCAGTACCTTGGTATACTAGGAAAAGATCTTCCTATATTTTTGAAATCCATGGAAGCATAGTGGATAGATCAAATTAAGAGAAGAGATATGTTAGTGTATACCTTGCACGGGACAACAACATGCTAGTGGGTAGTCCACAGAGATAATATTATAGAATGGGAGGAGATTGGAATCGCCCTATCTACTAGGTTTTTAAGGAGCAATGCACCTACGCATATCTGCACTTATAATGGTGATCAACATGTTCAACATCACATTCAGCAGTGTGAGAGACTCTAGACAATAAGACAAGAAGAATTACCACCTTCACTTTGGGTACATAGATTGTATTCTACTCTACAAGGATGTGCACGTTCTTGGTATGTATATGTAGAACTACATCGAGAGATTGGGAATTGGTAGAATTTGACTACAAGAATGATCCAGACCTTTGACTACTTCTCGACTAAACCTCTAGTAGAAGAAGCATTAAAATTTTTCAAGTGCTTAACTATGGGAGATAGTGCAAAGGCAGAAGAGCTTATTCAGAAATATTTAGTGAGACAGAGTTTGGAGCACATTTTGAAAAGGAAGAAAAAATGGAATCCATACTACTTGAATATGATTTCCTTGAGAAAGAGAAAGGAAATATGGTTTACATAGTCGATGATGAGGAAGTTGAGAACCTGGATATTGAACATTCACAAGGGGTGCACGAGGTTTTGACCGTGCAAAAAAAGATACGCGTGCCTATCACGAACCCATGAAGACAAAGAAGGTGAATATAGGTTTGGAGGATGAGACAAAAGAGGTCATAATTGGAGACTATTGGTCGAGAATCGGAAGTGGTAAAGATCATTGAGTTACTTAGGGATTATCGGGTTTATTCCCTTGAGGGTATTATGAACTTAAAGGCGTGCATGAATCACTTAGGAATAGAAGATAAATCTTAAGGATGGTGCACGCCTATTTAGAAAGTGACCTTATAGAATGAATCCCAATTTACGTGAAAATGTGAAGGAAGAGATTGATAAGATGATGAAATATGGGACTATTTGACACTTGGATGAGTCAAAATGGGTTAGTCCTATGGTGATAAGTATCAAGAAGGATGGTAAGATTCGAATATGTGTAGAGTATAGGAGTTGAATGCTACATCGGTCATAGACCCTTTTTCTACGTCATTCACTAAGGAAATATTGGAAGGAGTGGCGGGCGTGAAATATATTCATTCACGAGATGGGTTTTTATGATATCATCGCCTTAGGATTTCTCAAGAGGATCAAGAAAAGACAACTTTTACTACTTTGAATGGGATAGTTTTGCGGATCTTGTGATGCCTTTTGGACTAAAAATGTGTATTTTGTATTTTCTGGATAGTTGTTCGGGAATTCAAATATTTTATTCACAACTTCTTACAAGTTTATCTAGATGACTGGATAGTATATGGGCTTGTGAAAGATCGTTGTGACAATATGCACTTAATGTTTGAATGATGTAGACAATTGTGTATCTCTTTAAACATCAAGAAGTGCATATTTGCTACACCTTGTGGAATATTGTTAGGATATATAATCTGCAAGGAAGTTTTGTTAGTTGATCTAGTGAAGGTTGTAGTCATTCTAGGCACGGAAGTAGCTACCAATCAAAGTTAGGTGCGCTTTGGGTCACACAGGATATTATCAAAAGTTCATCAAAGGGTATGCCAAATTTGTTACACCCTTGGAAGAGTTACCAAAAGGAAAAGGTAAATTTTATTGGGTAGAACCAAAAAGCTGCGCACGTTTGAGATATTAAAGGTAAAACTTACTCACCGTGCCCATTCTACACTTTTCCTCATGGGATAAACCATTTCATGTGTATGTGGATGCCTCTTACATGGCCATTGGCACTATGTTAGCTGAACTGGTGAAGGTATTATAGATCATCAAATTTTATTTTCTAGTTTGAAGTTGACTCTGTTGAACAAAATTATAAAACTACAGAGCACGAAGCTTTGTCAAGGATCTATATACATTACACAAGTTTTGATAGTACTTGTTAGCAACACCATTTGTGTTTTATACAAATCACATGGCATTAAAGTATTTGGTGAAAAAACCCATTGTATAAGGGAGCATATACTGAGATGGGTACTCATATTTCAAGAGTTTAACTTCACAAGTGTGGTGAAGCCAGGGAAAAGTAACTTTGGACCAGACCACTTGTCTAGAATTCACTCAGGAGAAGAAGCACAGATAATTGAAGAAACCATGCCAGATGCATAGTTATATAGTTTACAACACATGCCATCGAATTATAAGACATTGATGTTTTGTATTTAACCGATGTGGCACCGAGAGGGAATGAAAGCATTAGAAAAGACACAACTTGTTATATGCATGGGCTGTTTATGTTAATTAGTGGTATTTGTCTGTTGGAAAAGTAACAAGTGAGCGTGGGAATCTACAGGTAACTCTTCCACGTACCCGACCTCTCGAGGTCGGGCCGAGACAGCCGGTGGGGATGGAATGTGCGTGGGGTACAGACCAACTAGTTAGGAAATCTAATGTCTTCGACACGCACTAATGGAATTTGTGAATCTAAGGTAAAGAAGGCCCTTCTAACTTGGACTGGCATGATAGATCGATCGGCAAGGATGACTGCTCGAAGGCTCCAATCAATATCGAGCTCTGGCGTGATTCGATCTATGGGTTGTGGAATACGTGGAAAATGACCTGGGATAGTTTCGTGTACGTCCCCAGATAAGGTCATATGGTGGATGGTGAATATAATTGACTCTACGGGTGATTCTCTGGCCTAGTCCAGAATTCTCTAGCTTCGTTAGTCGCTATATCTAGTAAGGACAATTGTTCGATGATGATGGGTGGGAGTGGAGTAGATCTGAATACTAACGTGCGTAGGCCAGTGTCTATATCTGATTGACCTATGGATTCATTAGGCTGTGGGATTTGTGGATCACAACCATAGACTCTTGGTTGTTGTGGACCTGCTATGGTCATGTGTGAAGTCAAGTCCTAATCCCTAATATCTAGTAATCGTATGCTTTCTCAGCTTCTATGTTTAGGACCAACAACTGTGTGATCTTCTCAGAATATCTCACAGGCGTTCGTGCAACCTGGATCCTTAAACTAGTATCTATGTCTGTGAGAGTGTCTCCTACACTGGATGTGGAACTAAAGGATCACAACCAAAGGTTTGTTCTCTTTCGAACTCTTCTACGATCATGTGAATTTTTGCCTAGGGTAATTTATAGTTTGGTTGATTTGACCAAAACATGTATGCTTAGTCATCTTCTATATTTAACCCTCGTAACTAAGAACTGATCAGCTATAAATCTGTTGTTGTTTGGAAGACTTGTATTCTAAGGTTCTGGTCTATATCGGTTATTGCCATGATGAGATTGGGCTGAGGCACAATTGGCTCGAATACGTATTCCCTGGGCTCTCTGGGTCCCGTGATGGTCATGCAAAAGCAATGATGTAAACGAATTGTAGCAAAATGAAAGTTAACTATTTGCAATATATCTATAGCGTATATGATTTCTCTATTTTTGTATTTTCTGACGAACTATATGAATTTAAGAAAGCAGCTATTAAAATATCTAGAAATGACAACTAAATAATAATTTAAAACAAACAAAATAACCGAGTGTAGCTATTTGTTTGTGCAATTTATAGATCTATTCTAAACAATAGCTTATCTAATCTATTTGTAAGATTCTCGATCCTACCTCAGAAGTGAGGAGTGAATCATAGTTTCTTAGAAACTATCAATCCCCACAGCTTCCCTGGTAATATTGAGAATATAATTTACTGAAATAAAGTAATTAACTACTCTATTTGATATTATTCTAACTAGAACTTTGAAAGCTAGAACCTGGATTCTGCAGAATAGTGGCGAATCGATGGTGTGTGTGATCTTGTCCCCTCAGTGTGATCTCCTCGTTCTTTCGTGTTCATGTGGATCCAGAAAAGCGTGTAATGCTAGCATCAACAGAAGTAGATATTGGGATAAAGGCAGCTTAGAATACACACCGAATACAATGCGAGTAGGAGAGGGATAGCGCAAGAGTACAGAGCTTGGCTTATGCAATTCCTAGCGGGATTTATTGCGAGTCATGCAACATAACGTCGTAACCCGAATCTATCCTGTTTGAGGAGCAAAACCTGCAACTTTAATGGCTTCCAAAGCTATTATACTCCAATGGATTGGATAAAACAACAACAACCTTTGTTTGCACAAGATGGATTTGTGGCTTACCAACAGTAAAACAATGAACTAAAAAACAACACTGCTTGCACAAGATGGATTTGTGGCTTACCAACAAAGTAAAGACAAAGTGCTAAATAGGCTGCAATGAAAGAAACTAAGCTATGAATCCTAATAAAAGTGCTGAACTACTGAAATGAGAAGATGAGAAGTGAATGAGGGGCCATTTGCTTGAGCACAAGCCATCTATTTATAGCATTTGCATTTACCCAAGGTAAAATCCAAATAGAACTCTTAAACTATAAACAATGGCAAAACACTATTCCAGGGAACCAGAACCATAAATGCAAGCTCATGGTAATAAAAGAAAGCAGGTAAATCGTTGAATTTACGTGATTTGTGTAAAAACAGCCTTCTAGAAAACGTGTAAAGGACCACCGCTCTAAGCAGGGCGGCGGTTACTGAGACCACCGCCTGTTCAAGGCGGAGATCACGAGACCGCCACCTGCGCAGGCGGCGGTTTAAATCCATGAAGATCAAAAGGCCAAGAAAAGAGGGAAAAAGGGGAAAACAAAGGACGCGGGGGCTAAGCAGGCCATGCGGAATGTTAACACATACTTGGAGAGCTTTTCGGATCCCGAACACCTTGCGAGGAGACCTGTATCATCATTGGGGCACTTGTCATGTTGTTAAGTGAAAAGTACCTTTACAATTTTGGGTACGTACATATTGCTCCCTCAGAGAAGCGTTTTATCCATGAAGAGGCATAAAACGGTGGGTCCGAGTATGGCAATCCCGAAATGGGAAGTTAGAAGTTATACCTTACATGTCGTGTGTTGAAATGACGCCATCCCAAAATTCCCGCTATCTGTAAAACGAAAAGAGAACTCAAGTGCAGATAGATACAATAATTTGGAAAATAAACACTAAAATAATAGGGAATGAGATCGTACCATTTGTGCGGGGATAGGAACTTACCTCCATCAGCGCTCCAAACCTGCGAAAAAGTCTTTTAAAACGAGTCAGGGCGCTATATATATGAAAGTGGGCCCATTTTCCTATTCATTTGCGCGAGTTGATTTGATTGATTTTGAGCTCTGGGACCCACGGTGACGGTTTCTCGCGTGAGTAGAGTCGAAACATTTGCAGCGAGATCGTGATCATGCCTCCATGTGTGGAACACCGCCCGCTAGATCACAGGTTGGTTTTCTTCAATTTTGTGTTTTTCCCCCTTTAATTTGAAATGCTAAATTTGTTGTAATGGGGGGGTCATTTTTGAAAATGCTAGTGTTAAAAGGTTCATCTAGGGGGGGCGCCTACTGGGTAGGCTCCATTTTTAGGTTAAATGGTCTTTTTTTGCTTGTTTTTAGGCTTTTTAGATTAAAAACCCGCGTGGGTTTTCGGACCACGACCGCCACCTTTAAGGCGGCGGTTACAAAACCGCCTCCCTGCTCAGGGCGGCGGTTTTGCACAGAATGCAAAAGGAACTTATATTTGAGATTGCACTTGTATTTTTAGCCTTTCTACGTGTTTTTATGACTCTCTCGGTATTGTTCGGATATTAACTTGCTCTGTTTTGTGTGTTTTTGGGTGTATGCAGGCGAGAGAGGAGTACATTAGATGGAGCGAGAGAGAGAGTGTGTGATTGGCTCTCAGGGGTACTGGATGCCCTCTCACAGGACGAGGAGGACACACTTCAGAGGGCTGGTATACTGTGCATATCGCGCGTGCCCCATGTTGCACCATCTAGTCACATCCTTTGTGACTTATTCTCTTATTGGGATGCAGATCGGAACACCTTCCGATTGCCAGGGGTCCGTGGTGAGTGGACCATCACATTAGAGGATGTCTACCGCATTCTAGGGGTCCTAATCATTGGGAGGTGACTTACATTAGAGACAGCAGGCTCCCGGGAATAGATTGCACAGTGGGTAGCATACATGGGAGATGCAGTCATCTCCATGGGGTTGAAGAAGGGGGTGAGAGTTCGATCCATTCCTTCTTTACCCATCCCTGTATTTCGACAGGCCATCATGGGGATCCTTGCCTCGAGATTGATCGGGGACAAGGGAGGGGAGACATTGTTATATTGCTGGGCCCCCATCATTGCACAGATAGAGGGGCATGGCCGGATATACACTTGGGGTGCAGATATTCTGGGGACCACCTACCATGATCTATATAGGTTGGTCCGTTTACAGGGATAGTCATTGAGCCACCCAACTCTAGTCATGAGTTGGGTGTATGAGCATTTTATCCCTTATGGTAGGGGTGTGGAGGTGGCAGATCCTGGGGCTGTGAGGGCAGCCAGATGGACGGACATGTCGGTGCTCAGAGCACCTCATCAGCCAGTTGCCTCCCTTACTACTGCAGACATGGAGGCGATACCTGAATGCACCAGCTCATGGCTGGCATATGGAGTGAGGAGACTCTTACCCCGATCTCTGCTCCACCACCACAGATAGCTTATTGATCGAGTGGGACGAGTGGAGGTACATCCTTTCAACCGGGTTCCTCAGCAGTTTGGCCTTCCATATACGGGCATGCTTCCCCCAGTGGCGCCAGTTTACAGATCAGTTCACGAGGCCAGAGGGGGGCCTAGAGGCCGAGGTTGGATAGTGATTACTCCTGGCATTCCCATTGCAGCCAGGAGGATAGTTCATGCTAGAGGGAGAGCCGGTGCACCTCAAGCACCTTTGCTTCAGATAGCTGCGGGTCCTGCTCATAGCAGCGATGACCCCATAGATATTGACTCGACTCTGAGGAGCTCACAGAGGGAGGGTCAGAGGAGGAGACCGATGACAGTGATCCTGAGTGGCATGACACTCAGGACATTATGCAGGCAGAGAGGGCCGAGCAGAGCGTAGAGAGGGTGACTCTAGTTTCAGAGGAGCCACTCTCCTAGGGCCATGGTGGAGAGGATGAGTCAGTTGTAGGGCGGCATGTTGCCCCTGCCACAGGAGCAGCCCCTCAGTCGGCAGCGGCATCCGCGGCAGGTGCTGGTCCCAGGGACCCATCTTAGATGCCTAGGGATCCGAGTAAGTTACCCTTTCTCCCTTTTAATGTTTATTTGTAGGCTCTCCTTAGTTGTTATTTTGTATTTTTTAGCCTCCTGCTTAGTTTCTAATTTGTTTTCTCCTTTGTTTGCAGAGACTGTTGATGAGTGGCGGGATCTGATCCGCAGGGTATGTACTGATTCCCTGATGATCCCCATGGATAGGACCCGCATAGAGCTGTTCGTGGATGCTGGGGAGCCTTCAAAGCCGGTAGACATACCGATGTTTTTGCTCCTGTCTGGCACATTGCCAGGATGGTGTCGACCCTCCGCATGGAGTTAGCGGGCTATAGGATGGCTGAGTGTCTTATGAGGAGCCATTCTCGCGGTGAGACTGCAGCTGCTCCTCGAGACCCTGAGCCATCTGTTCATTCAGAGCGCCGGCGTAGCCGAGTCTTAGGCGTGGGCGTGCACCTTCGGAGGGGTCGCGTAGGGGTTGAGAGGCCTCTTGGCCCTCGTGTATTTATATATTCTTTGTATATCACGGGCTCTTTGAGCGTTTTGACCATGCTTAGAGCATGATGGCATTGTACATAAACATTGATTATTTATATATATGTATTCATTTTGGATCAAAAGCTTGGCACTCATGTTTTCCCTTTTATTTCCAGTTCCTTTGTATATACTACGATGTATGTTTATATGCTTTTTAGAATGTATGCAATGGAGAACAGATGATGCAAATGTTTTCTTTCTTTTTGTGTTTCATGATGCTGATACATGATAATGTAGGTATATTGTGATTTTGAATCTTAGCTTACGTGAGCAATTTGGCTACCTCATGTTTGTTTTGCAGAGTGATGAATATAACCAGCATGTGATGAAGCAGTTAATTTTCCCCACTCCTAACTCCACGCAACTAGTAGGATACGAGGGCTCATCACCGAGAGCTAGAAAGGGCACAAGTTATGAGGTGTAGCTGAAATGATAGTGGTGAAAGACAGACAAAGCTTTGGTGGAACCAAATTGGAAGCTACAAGCTTACTCTACCCGAGTGACTTCATAGTTTAGAATGCAACTTACTTTGCGGTTTATCTAGACTTAGATCCGTAGATGGCCACATAGTAGACAAGATCTGGGTTTTTAGGATTTTAATTCTTTTGGGATTTTGCACATCTGATTCATTTGTTTTTGACTCAAAGTTTCAGAGTTTGAATTGTTTGCGTATGATCGTTTGTACTTATTTGTCAAGAAGACCCCCTACACTTTGCCCCATGCTACTAGTAAGAAGCGTGGGTTTATCACCGTGGGCAAGGTATAGGCGAGTAAGGGCATTTCCATCCTTTCCCAACCCTACGTCACTAGTAAGAGACGCAAGCTCATCACCGAAGGTTGGTGGGGCAAGGAAATGTGTAAAATTAAAATTTTCTGTTTAATCTCTTGTTGACTTGTTTTCTTGAGTAAAATGTCAGTATGTGCTTATTTCCAAAGAGATGCATATATGGGATAGATGTGACACCATGAAGCTTCTAGAACAGACCATAGGCAAGACACCTATCCTAAGAAGAAATCAAAGCGAGAGTAAACTTGCAGATCTTGGCATGGTTACCATTAAGACTTCGTCATGTCTAGCTTTATTTGATAAAAGATTCCAAGATGATTTGATGATATATGAAGATGGAGAGGTATGATTAAAGAGCTTTATGCCAACAACATCATGAGTTTGTAATGAATTGCTTTGAGAGTAGATTCCTTGATCACAATTTATGTAAGAAACAAGTGGACAGAATGATCTTAATCTATATGAAGATGCAATGTAAGTAGTTATATAAGTAGTGCTAGCTGCTTATGCATAGAACCGCTTGAGGTGCAGGGAATTGACTGTTTCACCAAATTCCTCACCTTCCAGCGTACATAAGAGGTATGCACCATTTCCATAGTCCTTCATGACTTGGTATGGGCCCAACCATTTGGGCCAGAATTTCCTTCCTTCGCCGGTCTTCTTGTCGATCCGGTTGTCTAGTCTTAGAACTAGATCCCCTTCGTATATATCACGTTCATAGACCTTCTTGTTGTACTACCGGCACATCCGGTCAGCATAGATTCTATGTCGCTGTTCAGCATCTAACCTAGCTTCATCTAGGCTTTCTAGTTGAGAAAGACGTGCTTCTCTGTAAGCGTTTTCATCCAGAATCCCTTGTAATGAAATACGGATCTCTGGGTATTTTGACCACAAGCGGGAGAAGCGCTTCTACCCCAAATACTAGCGAGAAAGGAGTTACTCCCATTGGTGTTCTTATTGAGGTTCGGTGGGCCCACAAGGCCAGATATAAATTTAAATGCCAATCTTGTTTGTTTTCTTTTACCGTTTTAAGGAGAATGGCTTTCAGTGTATTGTTTGTCGCTTCAGTCTGTCTGTTGGCTTGAGGGTAATACAAGGAAGCCGTATGATGGCTTATCTTAAATTTATTGCATAGCTCGTGAACCTCTTCATTTTTAAAGAAGTTCCATTATCAGAGATAATGATTTGCGGGATACTGTACCTACAAATTATTTGGTTTAAAATGAACTTGGCGATTACAAAACCAGTACAATAGTAAGAGGCATAGCTAAGGAAAAGAAGGCAAAGAAGGCGATTAGATTCGATTATGGAATTTGCAAATCTAAGGCAAAGAAGGCCCTTCTAACTTGGTGGCGTGATAGATCGATCGGCAAGGATGATCTGCTCGAAGGCTCCAATCAATATCAAGCTCGGCGTGATTCGATCTATGGGTTGTGGAATACGTGGAAAATGACCGGGATAGTTTAGGTACGTCCCCAAATAAGGTCATATGGTGGATGGTGAATATAATTGACCCTACGGGTGATTCTCCGCCTAGTCCGAGTTCTCTAGCTTCATTAGTCACTATATCTAGTAAGGACAATTGTTCGATGATGATGGGTGGGAGTGGAGTAGATCTGAATACTAACGTGCGTAGGCCAGTGTCTATATCTGATTGACCTAGGGATTCATTAGGCTGTGGGATTTGTGGATCACAACCATAGACTCTTGGTTGTTGTGGACCTGCTATGGTCATGTGTGAAGTCAATTCCTAATCCCTAATATCCAGTAATCGTATGCTTTCTCAGCTTCTATGTTTAGGACCAACAACTGCATGATCTTCTCAGAATATCTCACAGGCGTTCGTGTAACCTAGATCCTTAAACTAGTATCTATGTCTATGAGAGTGTCTCCTGCACCTGGCTGTGGGAATAAAGGATCACAACCAAAGGTTTGTTCTCTTTCGAACTCTTCTACAGTCATGTGAATGTTTTCCTAATGTAATTTATAGTTTGGTTGATTTGACCAAAACGTGTATGCTTAGTCGTCTTCTATATTTAACCCTCTCAACTAAGAACTGATCAGTTGTAAATCTGTTGTTGTTTGGAAGACTTGTATTCTAAGGTTCTGGTCTATATCGGTTATTGCCGTGATGAGATTGGGCTGAGGCATGATTGGCTCGAATACGTATTCCCGGGATCTCTCGGGTCCGTGATGGTCATGCAAATGCAATGTAAACGAATTGTAGCAAAATGAAAGTTAACTATTTGCAATATATCTATAGCGTATATGATTTCTCTATTTTTGTATTTTCTGACGAACTATATGAATTTAAGAAAGCAGCTATTAAAATATCTAGAAATGACAACTAAATAATAATTTAAAACAAACAAAATAACCGAGTGTAGCTATTTGTCTGTGTAATTTATAGATCTATTCTAAACAATAGCTTATCTAATCTATTTGTAAGATTCTTGATCCTACCTCAGAAGTGAGGAGTGAATCATAGTTTCTTAGAAACTATCAATCCCCACAGCTTCCCTGGTAATATTAAGAATAGAATTTACTGAAATAAAGCAATTAACTACTCTATTTGATATGATTCTAACTAGAACTTTGAAAGCTAGAACCGGATTCCATGAGACCGGTGGGGAATCGATGGTGTGTGTGATCTTGTCCCCTCAGTGTGATCTCCTCGTTCTTTCGTCTTCATGTGGATCCAGAAAAGCGTGTAATGCTAGCATCAACAGAAGTAGATATTGGGATAAAGGAAGCTTGGAATACACACCGAATACAATGCGAGTAGGAGAGGTATAGCGCAAGAGTACAGAGCTTGGCTTATGCACTTCCTAGCAGGATTTATTGCGAGTCATGCAACATAACGCGTCCAGAACCTGAAGCTATCCTGTTTGAGGAGCAAAACCTGCAACTTTAATGGCTTCCTAAGCTATTCTACTCCAATGGATTGGATAAAACAACAACACTGTTTGCACAAGATGGATTTGTGGCTTACCAACAGTAAGACAGTGAACTAAACAACAACACTGTTTGCACAAGATGGATTTGTGGCTTACCAACAGTAAGACAATGCTAAATAGGCATGCAATGAAAGAAACTAAGCTATGAATCCTAATAAAAGTGCTGAACTACTGAAATGAGAAGATGAGAAGTGAATGAGGGGCCATTTGCTTGAGCACAAGCCATCTATTTATAGCATTTGCATTTACCCAAGGTAAAATCCAAATAGAACTCTTAAACTATAAACAATGGCAAAACACTATTCCAGGGAACCAGAACCATAAATGCAAGCTCATGGCAGTAAAAGAAAGTAGGTAAATCATTGAATTTACGTGAGTCGTGTAAAAATAGCCTTCTGGAAAACGCGTAAAGGACCACCGCTCTGAGCAGGCGGTGGTTACGAGACCGCCGCCTGTTCGGGGCAAGAAGAGAGACCGCCGCCTGCCGGCAGGCGGCGGTTTCGTCACTAAAGATCAAATGGCCAAGGAAAGAGGGAAAAATGGGAAAACAAAGGACACGGGGCTAAGCGGGGCATGCGGGATGTTAACGCATACTTGGAGAGCTTTTCCGGATCCCGAACACCTTGTGAGGAGACCTGTATCATCATTGGGGCACTTGTCACGTTGTTCCGGCAGTATAGTACCTTTACAATTTTGGGTACGTATAGTGACCTCTACAAGTTAGGAAAAGATAAAGTATTTATGCCATTTTGTATTAGAGCATGAGCACAAGGATATAATGGAGGATGAATATCGTGGTATTGTAGGAGGCCACTATGTAGGTGATGCAATTGCTTGAAAGATCCTACTTGTTGGATTGTGGTGGGAGACACTGTAAAAGGATTGTAAAGCGTATTGTAAAGCATGTGACCATTGTCATCGTCTAGGTAAACCAGGGAAAAAATATGAGATTCCTTTGAGACCTATTACTAGTTTCAAACCATTTGAGAAATCAGCCATTGATTTTGTAGTACCTATTTCACCAATTGCGCATAGGACTGGGTCACCCTCTATCATTACTGATACAAATTATCACACAAGGTGGGTAGAAGCAATACCTACAAAGGATTTTACAATGACTATAGAGCCTATGTTTCTATGGGAGAATGTTCTTACAAGATATGGATGTCCTTTAATCTTGACAAGTGATAGGGGTACACACTTTTTGAATGAGACAATCAGGATCCTATTAGATAAGTTTATGGTTGCACATCATAAGACTACACCCTATCATCCTTAGGAAAATGGAACTGTTGAGGCTTTCACCAAGATTTTGAGATAGACATTGACATAAATTTGTGATGTTGGAAGAAAGGATTGGGATGATAAAGTTTCAGTTGTTCTTTGGGCATATAGAACAACTTATAAGAGATTGAACAAAGCCACATCATTTTAGTTGGTGTTTGGCACAGAATTTGTTCTCCCTATATATTTTATGTTACCTACTTTACTCATTACGCGTGTTGGAGGTCTAGATAATAAGTAGGCTTTAGAAGAGCGTATTGAGAAGATGATTCAACTAGATGAGCGATGATTGATAGCATGATGGATTTAAAAGCAAGAAAATGTGAGGTAGAAAGAATGGCATGACAGAAACATGAGGGACAAGAAGTTTGAGATTGGACAACCGGTACTTCTCTATGACTCTAAGTTCTTGTGCCATCCAGGAAAAATTAATGTACATTGGTTAGGGTCGTATGTTATTACTTATATCCTTGAAACAGGTTCTTTCCAGTTAGAAGCAATAGATGAAACATGGCTACCGAGTTACTTTAATGAGAGTAGGATGAAGCCCTACTATAAATAAGTCTTTTGGAATTTTTAATAAGGTAGTATGTCAATTAGATTAGGTTTCCATTATGTATTTCATTTAATGTCACTATGCTTTGTCACTTTAGTTTTTGTTCTTGTGTAATAAGTGCGCTTGCGCGCATGAAGCTAACTACAATATGGAGCATGTTGATGCATAGTGGATTGCACATACTTTTAGTTTGGGGTGTGGTTATTGATATCAAGGTACAAGACTGCTGGAAGCAGAAATGTGGAAAGGAATAAGCTGCTACGATTGTTTGTCAAAGTAAAAGTTTGCTTCACAAAAGTGACCAAGGATGGAAATGAATGAAGGAATAGTATAACGCAAGGTAAGCAGAGGCCATGATAACTACTAGGATAAGGTATAGTGATGAGGTACTCGGCTGTATGGGTGCGTGTTGAAGATAATTCTATGACCGAGAGGGTAGGAAGGAACTCTAGAAGGTTATAGTTGGGGTGCGAATAAGTACCGTGTGGAAAGAAAAAAATTGTTTAGTAAATGAGATGATATTTGGTAGGTGGAGAGGTAAAAATTGCATCAAAATTTGAAAATATATATAAGGACGGGATGTGAATTCATTTTTACCATGCAATTAAGATTATTTGAGAAAGAGACAAGTGTGAAGATACGAGTAATCGATTTGATGTGCGAAGGGTGTGAAACCAGATGTGACAATCAGATTTGTGCGTAGAAGAAGCTTTCATCCTTGGTGGTGAAGGGTTTGAGTGAAGAAGGATGGTAGAGAGGAGCTAGGGTACGTGATTTCACCTAGGGAATGTTAACTGGAGCTAGAGTTTGAGTTGGGCATTACAAATTTGAAGAGGTAAGTGTCTATAGAAGGATTGTAAGGTAAAAATGCCACCCAAGAAAATAGCTACAAGCGGAAAAAAAGGGGAAGAAGAAGGTAGTTGTAGAGGAGGAAGAGATGACACTTTAAAGTAATTTTTTAGAAATGTAATATCCAGAGGGCGTCATAGTCAGCCATTAGTGCAATTTTCATATAAGAAAAAGCAAAGTGAGTGATTATAACCACAAGACCATAGAGAAAAAAAAATAACTTGATGCCCTGCTCAACACGAAGATAGACAAATGCACGATGATGACATGCTAGTTTATGATGATGTAGGTGAGAAACTTCTGAAAAGAATTAGAGTCTACCAATTATATGATCTTCCATATTTAGGGAAGTATGAGCCTCTATACCAATGGCTCATGAGAAGAGTTTATGAGGACTTTTTCTACTTTGCAAGACACATAGTGAGAATCTCATCCGCTTATCTCCACGGTGACAAGTTTGAAGGCCACATGAGAGGATATAAATACTTACCTAACAAATAAGACCGTGATTCTAGAAACTAGGAAGGAGTTTGGAAACTTGAAGGGTTTGCGTAGTATGGACATTGATAAACTAAAGAATTGTCTAGTTGTATAAGTAGCATCACATCTTGTTACAAAGTTGAATGACCAAGAGAGGTGGTCACAGAGTTAACTCTATGTGGCTGCATGTCACTGAAGGCGACGTCGAAGGAGTAGTCTACAATATTGCAGGCTACATAGTAGAACAAATAGTCGAGGAAGTGCACATAGGAGGAAAAATCATCTTTGGAGCTTTTCTATTATCACTGGTATTCATGGAGATTGGAGTACCAGATGGACCAAAGGAGAATATATGGGAATACCCCATGGAGAATAAGTCACCAGCTAAAATTTTCAATAAGTACCTATATAAAAGGTCCATGACAGACGATGTCAAGCAAAGAGTGGAGAAATGGTATGACAGGATCTGTGTGCCCTTTTGAAGAAGAGTGGCACATCCCAAAGGACCTACCTTTGGTAATAGGGAAACAAGTCCAGTTTGCTCATCGGGCGCTTCTCAATGAAAGATGGATGCTAGAGCTCTTAGTGCAAATTTCCTTATGCCTTCACATTGAGGTACTTTCAAACATCAGTCCATAGATTCACAAACATGTGCCACCTGGCCTTCAATGTAGAGAAGGTAGAATGTGACTACCACACCCTAAGAAAGAAATATATGTATCCAAGGTGAAGCACATATATCAAGAGGCTCATTTCAAAAGTATTAAGCATAAATCCTGTGAGTCTAGTTGTCAGAGATATATGGGCAGCACTAGTGTACCTTTAGTGGAAGCACAAGATGGAAAATAATAAGTAAGTAGAGAATGATTTCATGCTCCCATGTCCGTAAAAGGATCAACATACTATGGAGAACATACCAGCACTAAATCCCACGAAACCATTGATGTAGAAGATTATGAAGAAGAGCATGATGATAGAGGTGGCTTAGACAATAGAAGGAGGCAAACTTCATAAAGGAAGGAATCACAACACGCCACTAATCCACCACAGGGGCAGGATGAAGAAGATGATATAGGGGTAGAACATGGAGAGAATAGGTTCAAGAAATTATTCAGATGCACAAGGACTCAAGGTGGAACCCCACAAATAGTAAGGAGATCACCTCATCTCTCTCCACACAAGGAGTCCACTGAGCCAAAAAGGAGAAGGAAGTTGAAGTTAGATGAAGAGGCCAAAGGATTGGAGGAGAGCGTGCTAGGATCTCCTACTCCACTTGAGTAAGAAGAAGAGCCAAAATATGAAGAGATGAAATATGGAGAAGAAGGAGAGAAGGAAACATCTGAAACCACACATGAGACTTCCCAGGATACTACGTAGAATCCTAACCTTGAAGCTCAAGTTCCAAAAGGTCTAAGGACAAAGAGGATGAGTGGAGAACACAGTGCACCACTCATGGGATATGCTGAGGACTCAAGAAATATTTTCTGTGCTCACTTCTAGAGCATGATAGCACATAAGGATTTATTCAAATGGGAGCTAATGGATGAGGATATGACCACCATGCACACTTGAAAGTAGTTATCATGGTCAATGCACACCCATATGCATGAACCTGACTTTGTTGTATGCAAGGAGTCATGTGTGTCGAGACAATGAAGAAGGCACCCAAAGATAGACATATGATAGTAAATCCTATTGTCATTTCAGATGAATAGGTAAGTAACACATATGTCAAAGTCTCAATAGAAGTGGTGAGGTGCAATATGGACAAGGTTGCCACAATATGGGCACTAGGTAATAGATTTAAACTAAGGATGGGGAAATAATGTGCCTAACATAGGAAAGAGACTTGGCATAGAAGAAAAATGTTGTATTTATCAGCCTTACAGAGGAAATTGGTGATATTGTTATGAAGGCTAGGCCATACCTAGAACCAAAGGTACCAAAGACGTTTCCTTCGGCGATACACTACGTAAGTACCTTAGTAGACCTAGTTATGTATGGACAGTTTAATCATAGACCAAAGATGAATTTCACACAAAACACCACTTCAAAACCCCGGAAACATAGCTCCCAAAACCTATAATAAACATCTAAGTATGCACAATATACCCTGCAATGATGAGAGGAAAGAAGAGATAATAAAATAAGAAAAGGGTGGACAAGATGCATCACAAAACAAATTTTATTTCTCCATAAGTTACATAGTACATCATCAATGGGCAAGAGGTAAGAAAATTCCATTACAGATCCAAGAGAGGAGGCTTAGACTCCACATTCTACCCTAAGGAATAAAGAGAGAGGGTCGAACAGAGAAAAATGACCAACCTTTGAAATATTCCCTCCTTTATAATATATAAGAAGAATAAGAGAGAAAGGAGGGAAGAATTTGAACCCTACTCCAACCACCCCTAGAAGAACATTGAATCCACCTACCACAATGAAGAGTCTCGCTGCAACACCCATGCCCCCATCACTATCCCTTACTGGGAAAGAAAGAGGCCCATTCTTCATCATGGCAGAAGGTGGGAAACTTGATAGACTCAAAAATGGTAGGCGAAACATTAATGGTGGCGGGTGAGAAGCCGACGTTGAGAGCTTTCCAAAACATCCTTTCCCGATCAAAATTGAGCTCCTAGTTGAAATATATGGACTTCTTAAGGTTAGGGTCAGGCGTTTAACGTGGGCTCTCAATATTTAAAAGATTCTATCCATACATGGTCTAGGTGGTAGCCCCGTGTGTGTTGAAGATTCAGCCCCTTCCTCTTGCTCTTGAAATTGTGCAAACTAACACGTGGTGGATTTCATGGGCCTACTCAGTTTCCTCTATATTCATCGTGAGCTCCTTTTATTAGTAGAGGCGGTGCCACCCGAGACACATGGAGGTCTCTGCAAGCTTTTGGAATTTTCAAAGGCCCACCTTAACCTTTCGGACTCTGACCACATGGTGGGTTGGCGCTCGTTTGGGGACTACCTTTTGGGCTGCACCTTTGAAATTGCACCGATGAGGCACATGGCACCTTTTTGGCTCTTCCCTATTTCTTTGTGTTTTAGATGAGTCCCTTTTAATTGGCAAGGCCATATGTATGACCACGGTCACATGGACGCTCAAAGCACACATTTGGGACCTCCCTCCAAATTTTACTTTTGAAGTTACGTCGTGATGACACGTGGCTCCTTCCACTGGCCTACCTCTATTTAGAATTTTCAATGGCCGATTCTTCCTTTTCAGGATCTGGACACATGGAGGGCCAGCACTTGTTTGATTCTTTACTTTGGTTCAGGCTTTTGAATTTTTTCTGATAAGACACGTGGCATAGTCTGTTGGCTCTTCTATACTTATCTTATTCATGCCTACTTCCCATTTGACTTGTGTTGGACCCTAGACATGTGGAGAGTTGGCACTCATTCGAGGATTGTCCTTGGGTCTCACTTCGAAGTTGCGGCTGTTGAGGGTGTGGAGACTTCTACCAACACTCTTATACTTATTCAATTAAACAACCTGACTCTATCCCTTTTTCGACCTAGGACATATGGAATCTCCACACACAATTGGGAACCCGTTCCAAATTTTGAACTTGAAGTTGCATCGACGACGACGTGTGGAGGCTTCCATCGGTCCTAGACTCTTCCACGGCCGATTCTATCTTATTTTTTACTCGACCACGTGGCGTGCTTGCACTTGTTTGGAGATTGCCCCTGGGCTTAACCTTTGGAGTTACGTCATTGAGGCACGTGGAACCTTCCGTGGCTTCACAACTTTACATTTGGCGATAAGATTCGTGGGATTGCTAGCCTGCACTTGAAAATTGTGCCATTTTAAGAAAGTGCAAAATCTCCAAAATTCCCTGCAGACCAACCGACCCATATTTATACTTGGGAAAAATTCCCTCCATTGCCCTACAACTTCTCATTTGGTGAAAAGACATCCTCAGTCTGCCGCGCGCGCATTTTCCACTTAGCAAAAGAAATCCTTCCTAGACCCTCGAGCCTCGCAATTATAACTTGTTCCTTTTGCAAAAAGTGTAAAAATGTCAAAATATCTCCCGCCACCATATCGGTCCATAATTTTCCCATTGGCAAAAAACCTTCTCACCTTTGCCGACCTGCTTTTGGCAAAAATCCTTCCAAGGCCCGCCAACTCGCTTTTGGCAAAAAATCCTTCCAATGCCCATCGGCTCGCCATTTGTAAAATATGAGGAGTTATAAGGACTTATTTATATTTCTGGAAAGGGGAAGACATTTCCTATTTGATGGAAATGATTTTAGCATACCTTAAGTTCTTAAAATATGTACAAATTCATAATGAAGCACAAAAGGGTGGAAAATGGTGTCAGTTGACCAAAAGTAAGTGTGATATTATTTTGGTCAATAATTAAATATTCCATATTTAAGTTTAAGGGGTTAAAGCGGCCAAACGAAATAAATACACAAGGTTCAAACAATTAACAAGGTCCCTGTTATCCCCAAATTAAAGCACACTTATGTTTACAAAAGTGCATATACTTGATCTCACAAAGTGTGATTGGATAACATGGGTACTATCTCCAAGTTTTGGGACTTGCTACTTGAGATAGACCTCCGTGAGAAAGCTAGTTCTTGCTCCTAAACTACCCGCCACAATATACTCTAATGTAGGTAAGGCTATCTTTCCTAATCTAACTTTCTAAGGGACCAAGGAGAGATATTGCATGAAAATGAAATCCTACACTAAAGTGATGATACACTAGAAAAGGAGTGTGAGATTAGTCTTCCAATGCATGAGATACGAAGTAAAGTTCACACTAGAAAGGGTGATGACATTTCTCGGAAATCTGGAAAATGCATACACAATAATATATCATACATGCACAATAATAATGAATCCTTGCAAGAGCATAAATATAGACACAATGTTCTTGTAATGAAGGTTGAAAGGGCAAGAAGAGTACAAACAAACACAAAGAGGGAAGATGCATCCACAAACTCGTATTTTATTGCTTCATGATATGCACAATTCATTCTATTACAAGTTAAGGGCCTAGATCACCATGCAAAGAGTCCACTACAAAGGCTTGTAGCACATTGGCTTCACAAGTAGTTTTTACATAGCTTTGCTCTAAAAAAACTACCTCCTCTTACAATGATCTTAACACTCCAATTTATAGAAAAATGAGAAGAGAGAGAGTAGGGGAAAATGGAAATCCCAAAATCTTTCCTTCAACCACATGTAATATGCATTAAGTGGAGTGAAATTATTATATCTTACTTGCAAAAGGATCCCCATACTATCCTATGTGCTGCAGAAGAGAAAGAATGATGACCATGCCCCTTCATTGCACTCCTAACTACCAAATAAAACACTATCATGAACCCGAACAAGTTTTATGAAAAAACCAATTTATTTCTCATCAAATATAAAATTTCTTGATTTATTTATGCTTGTATTGAATCCATGATTCCAACAATACTAATTTTGTGTGATTTTGTTGAGAAATGCAAAAGTTATGGCCTTCTGAGTGCGGGCAGCTATTTTGGGTCTGCGAGACATTTTCCGTCATTTGACAGGAATGAGCATTAACTGACTAGAGATGACTATGTTTCTTGTATTTAAATATATCTACCCTCATCAAAGCTAAGAAATCCTTGGTTCGAAAGTCCAATTTTATGAATATCGGAGCTCGGAGTCAAAAGTTATGGCCGTTTGAAGTTAAGGAGGTCAGACTTTGACTTTTCTCTTTGCTACGGATATTTCGGCAAAATCACGTCCACGTGTCCCAGATGTCCCAGACACATTCTTCCGCATCGGCCGATTCGAGCTTCCTTGTGCATGCGCATCCACCATTGACAAGGACATGAGGACCGTTGACTTCGCATCGGCCACATCCACTTAGCTTGGCTCCTTATGTGGCGATTTTGCCTTTGCTCATCCCACGCATACTTGTGTCCCAACTTTCCTGACAAAAATATTCGCACCACCCGCAATATACTGACTTGTGGAAAAATCATCTTTTCGCGCCCCCCACGCGTCCCGATGTCCCAACTATCTCATGGACCGCCTGGGACAAAAATGTCCAATTTAGCCAATTCCTTTGTATTTCGGCCCCAAACTTGGTACGACAAACCTTAGTATGACCCACATTGGTACGAATCACAACCTCTAGACCGCAATGCATTAAAATAAGCCTGCGACTTCGTTTTTGGATTTTTTCAATTTTTTTCTAACTTGTTGGATTTTTTCCTCGGATGGGGAGTTAGAGAGAAACCAAGGGGAAACCCCAAAACATGATTTTGGGCATTGAATCAATCTACTTGCTCAGGAATGAAGAATTTGCTACATGTTATCAAAATTTACCTCGAGGGGTGAATTTTGGATAACATTCCCATTTTACATGGGGTTAGAATAAACATTCCCTTACCCCATAAATTGACCCTTAAAAATCCAACTTATGTTTTGAAATTAAAACATTTAAATTAAAAAGATAATTTCCACTAACCCACTCTACACGTAATTTTTGTAGGGATGAATCTCATCCCTTGGATGGATTCATTTAGGACCCTTGATGAGGAAGGAGACAACTAACCCTAAAGTTTGCTTAAGAAAACTCCTTTCTCATTTCCATTTCGTTCATTATTTTCCTTTTGTTTTTACAGGTTGCTTGGAGGAGGAAGAGAAGCCATTAGAGACCATCTCAAGCTTTTGGAGAGGCCTACTTGTTCCATTTATTTTCTTAATTTGCTTACACCCTCTCCTAGGGTTTCAATACATTTGTATATTTCATTTAGCATAGTTTTCTTTGATTTTCCCAAATGGGCTTGTGGGTTTTGCCCCATTTTATTTGTAAAGCTATATTTAGTATGCATTTTCATTTTGTTAGGGTATATATAAAACCTATATGTATACACACACACATTTATAACCATTTTTTCTACTTTATATATATATATATATATATATAAATATATATATATATATATATATATATATATATATATATATATATATATATATATATATATATAACCCAATGTACAGCCGCGGAAAAAAGTGCGCACTTTGCATGAGTATACAAAGTGTTTGAAATAGGGGTGGCGTTTGGCCCCATCATCCGTTTGATTATTTTATAATGTTTTTGGGGGTGGGGAAGGGTCAACAACCACGACCCCTAACCCATTTAATATTAAATGGGGTGGGGGTTGGGGTCACCAACCCCTCCCCACCCCAATATTTAAACACACACGGGTTCGAAACCTTAAGGCATGAATACTTTATTTTGGTTTTTTTATAGGTTAGTTAGTTAATATATATATATATATATATATATATATATATATATATATATACAATTAATAAATGGGATAATGATAATAATCCAATATTAACAATACAACACCACTAATAATACATTAAGATTAAAATGTATTAATATTAATAGATTTATTAATATTAATATTAGTTAGTATAATTAAAAATCTAAAATATTAATATACTATCAATAAGTGGTGATAAATCCATTGATAGTAATATTAGTAAGTTAAAGTTTTCACAAAGTTTCCTTTCCATATAAAAAAATTTAAACAAATATTGTGTAGAGTGTAGAAAGAATTTAATTCCACTTCCTTTAACAATTTAAAATGGTTTACAATAATTTTAAATGAGAAAGTACATACTAAAACTAGAAATTAATCTACTTCATTTGCCAAGTAGAGGATACTTTTAATTTTAAGTTCCTTCCATTCCAACATACAAATTTAGAATCTCTTTCAACCAATATAAGAGGATGGATAATCTTAAATCCTTCACTAATTTATAAACATCATGGAATACAAAGAAGTAACTTTTTTTGTCAATACAAATTTCCAACATACTTTTACTATCCAAACTTGTTTCACTAAAGAGTCTTTCCTTTCCACATACATCACAACTATGATAGTAAAAATCAATACAAATTTCATTCAAAAGATTAATATAACATCTTACACTTAAAGTCGGGAAAAATTACAAAAAGAAACCTAAAATGAAAGGAATATTACACGTTCCTCCACTCTAAGTGGGAATAAGAAAAAGGCTTTTTACAAGGATAAATTTATGAAGGATTCCAAAAAAATCTCCAAGCTTCCCAAAACCAACAAGAGAGATCCTTCATGATTTTCTTGATCCACAAAAAAATGGGGGAGAGGCAACACTCTCCACCAAACTAAAATATCCAATGAGGAGGAGAAGCCATCCTTCTCGTTGGCCCCCGAGCCCCAACCACATTACAATGAGAGGTGATTCCAACAAATGGAAATAACAAGCTTCCATATCACAAACCAAGTATTTCACAACCATTCCAAAAGCACATTCAACTCAAACTACAAACACAAGAAGGAATAACAACAAAATAAACAAGGCTTAAAAATGAAATCCAAAGGAGCAAGAACCTATGGGGAGGCCACTTATGCCTCCAAATGGGAAATGGTTTCCAACCTTAAAACCTCCAATACATATCTCAAATCCCCTAAATACTCTTATGACTCCCTCAAGTACCTCTTATGCCTTCCACATACTCTTATGCCTCCCTCACTCTCTTATTCCTCCTTCATACAAGAAAAAGTAAGAAATGCAAGAATTCTTTGTCCAAGGTGCATCACCCAACCCAAACTCCCTCCAAAAATGAAATAACTCTTATTCCCCCTATATTAATTCTCCCTTAAGTCCCCTCCTACATCACACTTAGGAAATATACCTAAGCACCTAATAAGCATTCCAAACACTCAACAAAACAAGCACACAAACATAAAATAAAGGAATAACATAAGAAAAAATAAAGCTCCTACCTTTCCATAGTAGAGCTTGTTCCAAGAGTCAAACTCAAAGCTCCTTCAAACCCAAGCAATCACCAAAAATCTCCCAAAATACCACAAGATCTCCAAAATCCTCTAACTCCAAGAAATGCAAGAGCACAAAAGAATGAAGTAACCCCCAAACAAGCAAAAGAACTTGAATAAATAGAAAAGGGAGACATGAGGGTGATGATAGAAAAGGGAGACAGGAGGGTGAGGTGGCTCCATGTAGAATTCCACATCACCGATCCTAAACTCCACCTCAGAAGTCAAACCTCAACCCCAATGCACCATAAATTGGTGGGTGAGAGGAATGACAAGTTACTTACACACACAAACCAAGCCCACACCCCTAAGGACAAAATTAATTACAAGAAAGAAAGTGCAATAAACATTTTACCTTTTTATCTTCCCAAAACACCTAATGGGGTCTATTTTTGACCCCCAACCCATAGGTAGGGTTGGAATATCAATTTAAGAGGTGTGAGAAAAGTTTAACTTGTCCCAAAACCTTCAAAATTGGACCTTAAGGCTAAATTCGAATTTGCATGTGGGGGTAGAGTGTACAACACTCAAGATCACAAGAACTCAATCTTACAACACAAAACCCAAGAGCCATCTTGTCTAATAAATGAAAATTTTTGGTCAAATCCATAATTATTTAATAACAAGATTAATTAACTTTAACTAAGACACTTTAACCCATTAAGATAAAGGGAAGAATACATCATTTTCTAATTAATTAAAACAAGGAAATTCCATCACTAAAAATCACATACTACATTAAATAAAGGAAACTAAATAAAAGACAACGCATAACCTCTTTGTCACAATTTACCCCTAACAATAATTCAAACACACACACAAACACATGTTACCATGGTGACTCTTGTTGAATTCGCCTAGAATTTCAATGTGGTTGGTCTCAATCCCCATTGTTTGTTGTGAATAAATTTACCGAAAAACACATAAATACCTCCTTCGGCCTCGTGGCTGCATTAAAACATCCCATATAAAATATGTAATATAAATTGACAATCATCTATACATGCATCAAATCATCATCTAAGTAATTATGACATCATTTACAATTTCTAACAACATCTCGATCCTACATTTTATCAATATCCATATGATCATAAGATTAGTTCAATTGTCTAGGTCTACTCAATATGACGAAATATCACATGTCTTAAATATATAATTATAACCATGTCAACAACATATCAAAATCAATATAAAATGTCTCTAATAATCCACATATATCATGTATGAATCAAAATCAATAACAGTCTAGTATCTCTAACAACTAACATCATGCTAAATAAAAAGCTACTGATAATATCCATATGTATAATCGACAAAGAATTAAATCAATAACAAAAGGTGTTGAAGAGAAGTGGGCACTACATCCCCCTCCCCTTAAACTCAAATTCCTCCTCAAAGTCACTGGAACAGGTTTGGAAACTGAACTCGTAGCAATGTAGCATCCTCCCATGTAGCCATAGTCTCCTCATATCTGTCCCACTAGATTTGAACCCGGTCAATCTCTCGCCTTGATGGCCCAAGGTCCTACACTCTAAAATGTAGACAACCTCCACCATCACTCCGGCCCCCGATTCCGCACCTACAAGGAGGTCCAATATAGTGCATGAGAAGGGTTTGCAATATATCTCCTAAGTACAGAAACATGAAACACATCGTGGATGTGAGACAAACTAGGTGGAAATGCTAGACAATAGGCCAAAGGATTGATACGCTCCAAGCTATCAAAGGGAAATGCAAACCTAGGATCCATCTTAGAGAATTTTCCGTAATGGATAGGGATCTTATGTGGCCTAACATGATGGATACCTTCATGCCCACCTCAAAACTACAATTTGTCCTATGCTGATCCGCATACTTCTTCTACCTGTCCTGTGCCTCCTGTAATCTTTTCCTGATCATAACAACCTGCTGCTCCATGTCCTGTAGTAACGATGGCCCAAGAGAACACTTATCCTCTAACTTGTCCCAACTAATAGGTGTCCTGCACTCTCTTCCATAAAGTTCTTGAAAAGGAGCCATGCCTATCAAACTTTGAAAACTATTATTGTAGGAAAACTCCACCAAGTAAAAATACTCCTCCCATCTCGACTGGTGATCCATGACATACATCCTAAGCATGTCCTCCAAAATCTGATTCACCCACTCAATCTGTCCATCTGTCTCAGGGTGATATGTTGTACTGAAATTGATCTTCATCCCGAGAGCATGCTGCATCATAGTCCAGAAGTGAGAAGTGTACAAAGGATCATGGTCACAAATGATCTTCCACGAAATCCTATGCAACTTGATGATCTCATCTAGATACACCCATGCCACTGCACTAGTTGTATAGGTAGTCTTCACCGGAGAAAAATGAGCCAATTTCGTCAATTTATCCACCGTGACCATGATGGCGTCGTGGTGGTATCTCAACGTTGGTAGTCCCAACAATGAAGTCCATGGAAATGGTGTCCCACTTACACTCTAGTATAGCATCGAAACAAGAAGGCCAGGCTGGATGATGATGCTCGAGACTTCACCTTCTAACACTCTAAACAGTGTGACAAAAACTGAGCCACATCTCTCTGAAGTCCCCTCCAATGATATAATTTTCTCAAGGTGGAGTACATCTTCATCACCCCCAGATGGACTGAATAGGGTGCATAATGAGCCTCTGTCAAAATGTCCTATCTCTCTACGAAAAAAATAAAAAATGGAATATGGCTCAATTTAAATAGCCTTCATCTCTATTGACATAGATATGACCTCTGTATCTGAGAAGGCCATTTGTCTGTAATGAAAATTCATTAAAATTCCCTCAAGGGGTCTCTGATACTCAATATATACTCTAGCTATAAGGTAGAAGCTGTCATGGGGAAGCTGATGTAATATCCTACTCCATAAATATGTGCCCACTAAAGTGTCCATAACCACATGTCTCCATCTATTCAGGGTTTCTTCAACCACATTCTCCTTCCCCTTCACATGCTCTATCTTCATGTCATAGTCACAAAGCAACTCAATTCAACACCGTTGATGAGTGTTGAGATTGGGCTACATGAAGAGGTGGCAAAGACTCAATTGATCAGTTCTAAGTGTAAATCTTCATCCAAGAAGGAAGTGTCTCCATCGAAATAAGGCATGAACAACTACCGCAAGCTCAATATCATGAGTCGACTAATTGAGCTCATAATTTTTGAGTTCGCATGCGACTCAAAATCCACTACTCTACCCTCCTGCATCAACCCACCTCCAAGTCCTGCCAAAGAAGCATTTGTGCAAATGAAGAACTTTCCCGAGGGTCCGACACAACAATTATATGCATCGTTGTGAGGCATTCCTTCAATGTCCTGAAGGCCTACTCACATTTGTATGTCCATACAAACTTCCTCCCCTTCTTGAAGGAATGTAATGGTGTACGCCATCCGAGAGAAGTCCTGCACAAATCTCCTGTAATATCCTTCTTAAATCCATGAAGCTATGCACCTTTGTCACACTAGTGGGTGCTGACCAATCCATAATAGCTCGAATATTGGAAGGATAGAGTGTGATACCTTCCCCAGAAATTATATTGAACTAATACTACACCTCTTTCTGAAAGAACGCACACTTCTCTAGGTTCCCATAAATATGTTGCTCACGAAGACACTGAAGAACCTGGCGAAGGTGCTCCTTGTGCTCCTCACGCGTATGTGAGTAAATAAAAATTTCATCAAGGAAAATGAGCACGAAGTGATCCAAGAATTTCCTAAACACTCCATTCATCAAGCTCATGGACACTAGGAGGTATTCGTTAAACCAAAAGGCACTACTGTGAACTCATAGTGGCCATATCTCATATGGAAGGTGGTCTTATGAATATCTACCTCCGTAATCCTTAGCTGATGATAACCTGACTTAAGATCTATCTTGAGAAAATTGTGGGCCCTTTCATCTGATCAAATAAATCATCAATGCATGGAAGGGGGTAACAATTCTTGATCGTTAGTTTCTTCAAATGGCGGTAATCAATACACAACCACAAAGATCCGTCCTTCTTCTTTACTCAAATCACTGGTGCACCCAAGGGGATACACTAGGATGGATTAATCCTTTCTCCAGAAGGCCCTCAAGCTATAAATTGAGCTCACAGAGCTCAAGGGTAGTCATCGATAAGGCGCTCGTGAGATAGAATCTTCTCCCGGAACCAGATCTATATGAAATTTATCTCATGTGGGAGTGGTAACCTTGGTAGCTCCCCAGAAAGACATCAGAAAACTCTCTCAAGATGTGATGGTCATCAAGTGATGGCCCACTAGACTCATCCTCTAATCTGTCACTAACTGTAACAACATACATCTGAAAACCTCGTCACACACACCACTTAAGCTACATAGTGAAGATGGTGCGAATAGAAATGGGTCTCCTAACTCCCCGCTATCACCGATCGAACTCCTAGATCATCTCTACAAGTAATAGTATTATGGTAACAATGCCTACTCTAGCTCGGTGTTCAAACAACCAATCCATTCCCAAGATGACTCCATACGAACCCAACGGAAGGATACAAAGATCCGAGGTAGTGGTGAAGGGTCCCAAATCCACTACACACTCCTTAACTAAGGAGTCTACAGAAATTTTGGCTCCAAAAGACATTTCAACATCCCAACTAAGGCCCTACCTAATTGCCACCAGCTTGCAACTCTCTACTAAGGATGGTGTAATACAAGAATTTGATGAACTAGAATCAAACAAAATGGAGGTAGGAATAATACAAATGCTACCTATTGTCTCTTTGATGGTACTCTAGTGCTTAGCTTGGTGGTTCGCGACCACTGTATAGATCTAATGGTTGTGCCCCATGTCACTAAAGAGGCTCAAAAATCTACATCTTACCCTTATTACTAAGGTTTTGTGGGCACTCTCTCCAATGATGTCCAATAGTGCCACAACCATAATAGCTACACGGTCCTATCTAGTGAGATTCAGCTCTAGTCGGTACTCTATTGGTCTATGTTATAGATCTTGATGATCCGGCATGGACTCGATGAGGTCTCTACCGATTAGCTCCTACCGACTCGGCTCTCGGTGCACCCTATGTCCTAATGAAACCCCTAGGAGGAGGCCCCATACTCCACCCCTATGTGCATAAAATCTCTGTGGAGGTCTGTAAGGTGGGTGGGTCTATTGCTGCTAAGGTGGCTACCGTGTGGTAGCCTAAATGATGATGACTGTGTTGAACCCTGTCCACCACAAGGAGGAGGATCTGACCCCCTCGACCTAATTTCCTGCATTTACTAGATGCAGCGCTGAACTTTTCCTTGGCCTTCCGCATCTTTCCTCATGTCTCCTTTGTAATGTAGGCCTTCTCCATGGCCTCTACTAAGGTCTGTGGGTAGTGAATGTGCACCGCACCACCCAAATCCAAATTCAGGCCCCGATGAACTTGTGAATCGGTACCTGCGCATCCTGCATATAGTCAACATAATGGAGTAAGTCCGTAAATAGACTCTCACACTCAACTACATTCATAGATTTCTAACGGAGGTCATAGACCTCATCTATATCTGCGCATCTTGAATAAACCTCTAGGATAAGTACTGCTCCTAAACCACTCCTCAAAAGCTCCCGTGTAACCCTCTCTCGAATCATCATGGAGCTTTTGCTTCTCTCGTCCTCTACTAAACACTTGCTCCATCCCTCAAAATATGGATCGAAACATTAGCTTTCATGTTGCTAGTACAAGGGCAGAGCTTGAAGCACCCGCTCAAGCTCACCAACCAGGCCTCTACCGAAACCTACTTATATCTCCAGAATAGTGAGATGGTCATAGTTTCAGGATCTCTCTAATATGGTTTGCAGTCATCGACTGGTGACCCCTAGGCCTCTCTACATGCTCATCTCTAGGTCAAGGGCTTTGAGACCTATCGTTGTGTCCTAGAATCGTTTCTCCCTATCCCCTCTATGGTGACTCTTCTCTGGGCGACTCCACGCGAGAGTTCTCTACCATATTTTCCTCCCTGTGTCGATGAGATGCATGAGCCTCAATGGATGGCTTCCTACCATGTTTGGCTAATCGTCCTCCTAAGGACCCTCCACATATAGTGGCATTGACATCCTGAAGAATCTATAAAATATGGGGTAGAATGGTTGCTGCGACCTATTATGGAGGTGGCAAGTCTAGGTCTATGTGAAAGGAAACCTCTTCGATCCGTGTCTCGTGCACAAACCAAGGCGAGATTTAGTTCATCCTTCTAGGTTTTATTCCATATTTCTAGGTTTACTAAAATACACAATCTTTCAGACAAGTTGTTTTATAGGTTTAGTATTGTGCTAGGTTTAATATTGTACTAGGTTTAATGTTCATGTCTCATGTTTTCATGTGTGCCCAAGGGTCCAAGATTTGAACCCACTTTGCTCGATACCAAGTGTAACACCCGTAACAATTGTCGTACGAGACCCAAGAACAACCTAGGGTTAGCTAGAAAAATTATGTAATTTTTTTGAAAAGCGTGCCCATAAAAGGTTTCGAACACAATGGTTGTCACAATAATGTTTCTAGGAAATTATATTTAATAGATATAATTTTCCTGTTATAATAATATTAAACCCACATTAAAACAAACTAGTATAGTTAGGTCAAGCACGGTTCAGTTCTCTCTAAGTGTTAATTTAATAAACAATTAAATTCTACTATAGTTAAGTATTCCATATTTAAATTTAAGGGGCTAAAGGAGCCAAAATAAATAAATACCCAAGGTATTTAATTCCACAAGGTTCAAACAATTAACAAGGTCCCATTTTACATGGGGTTAGAATAAACATTCC